>JANJEY010000235.1:2250993-2283660 GCA_024703695.1 Erythroxylum cataractarum | reverse complement strand
GATTATCCAGTCCGGATCCGATCGAAGTCAATAAGTAGGAATGCAAAATTGGCCTAGGTTGTAACGCCCCATTTTAGGGGTTAGATGTGTGAAACGTTTTGATTAGATTGTACTGTATTGGGTGGCATCCACGTATCCTCCCAGGGAGTATTTGAATGTTACATAGGTTGATCAAATCACGGGCCAAAACTGTCCGGCTCAACTGATCGATGAGCTTATGGTTTGACGAAGTCATGAGTTGGTCAGTCCTGTGTCATGGGTTAGGTCACAAATAGCCCACTCGACTTATTGCCATTCTTTTTAATAAGTCAGATTCAGATTTCAATTGGAAGTCAATAATTTAGGTTTTGTTTAACTGAATCTTAAGTCTATTTAAAAAAAAAGTATAAGCTCCACCGGAAATCTACAAAATAAAGTCATTTAAAAACAAAATAAAAAGATTTAGTTTGGTCAATTTTATATTGCCCAAGGTTAATCGAGCTTGAATTCAGGCTCGATTGCCTTGATAAAATTTGGCTTGAAGTCGAACTCGAACTTTTAAATACGTGATAAAATATAATAAAAATAAATTATTTTTAATATTTATAATATCATAAGTAAATTTCTTTACCTTATAATTATTAATAGTGACATATTAATGAAAAATGGAGATAATAAATTAAATCATGTCTACTCTTTTCAGTTTTTGTAATTTAATATAAAATATTTTAAAATTTCTAATTTAACAATTAATTTTTTAAAAATATATAAATTACGTCAAAATTTAGTTTTATTGATAGATTATAGAAATAATAATTTAATTTGCACAAATTTTAAAAAAATTTCTTAAATTTTCAAAAACTATTTTAATTTAGGGACCGAGCTCAATCGAGTAGGCCCAAACTCAAAGAGACCCAAAGCGAAACGATAATTCGGTTGCGCCGGTACGATACTTCCTCCGGGCAGGGAGAAACAGCGCAAGTTGTGAGGTTAGAGTCCATCACCAGCGTCTCAAATCAATTGCTTCTAACAGTCTTGTTCTTCTTCTTGTTGTTGCTGGAAAATCCCCATCTTTATGCTCTGCTTCTAACAGTCTGCTTGCTTGTGGATTTCGGGTCCTCAGGAAAAGGTCGAATGTTATCTATATATTTAACGTGATCAGTTATGAATTTGTGCATTTTTGTTGTTGCGGGTGTGCATTCTGCGAAGTTCCTTCTTTAGTGAAAGATGGTAAGTTTATTCCCTTTTGTGGGTATCTATCATTTATGATAATTGATCTTAGTTTACCTGGAAATTTAGTTTTTTATTTTGATTATTATTGGTTGATTTATGTTTAAGAACATCTCATAAAATTTCTCCTTTAGATTCCACGTTGGTCGGGTAGCATTTGCGAAAAACTTGATGTTTGTGGATGAATTGAGATGTTTTTTGGTCTCTTTATTGATTGAAAATGGATGGATTGAAATATTTAGTTGTGAACAGAACGTTGTTCTATTCATTATTCTGTTTTGTTGCTTTAGAAAGATTCACTTTCTTGATTGATAACTTGAACACTGTTAAAACGAATTTAAAGGGTCTGGTGTACTGAAACTTGTATGATTCCTTCCTATTCATCAGATGTTGTTTTCATCACTTTTACATTTTCAAGCCATAAAATAGTTTAGTGGTAGAGTTTTGTTGGACCTCACTATGCTCGGTTTGTTTTTATTGTGATCTTTTCAGTCAATGTATATTCGAGTTAAGCGTAACAAGACGACATACTTTATTCAATGTGATCCAACTGAGAAGATTCTGGGCATCAAGCAGAAATTGAATGTTCTCATAGATCAACCAGTGAATGACCAGCAACTGATCTTATTTGCAACTGGGGAAGTGTTGGAGGACTCAAAGTCATTGGCAGAGCAAAAGGTAGTTCTTTCAATGTTATATGTTTAGTTACTTCACGGAAAGCCTGGCACTTGGATCTTTAATATCCATTTCAGCTTCTGCAATTTGTGAAAGGCATGTTCATGTTGTGCTAAACGATTTCTTTTTAGGTTGAAAATGACGCCATCGTGGCTCTTACCTTGAGAAAAGGTTCGGTTTCTTTCATTTGCTTGTTATTTTGTTACTCCAATCACAAAAACAATAAGAATGTTACGTTTGTGGTTTGCATTATTTCTGTTTAGATATCACTTTATATATGAATTAAAAGGCGATTGTTATGCATTCCTACCGTAATGAAATTCTCTGTAGTACACTAGAAGTGAGCAGCTAAAGCCATTTGGAGATTCACTTGTTCGAAGCTGCAGTTGCATCAGAGTTCTATTTCCATACCGAACTGATTGGATAATCTCGAAAAAATTTTAATCTTACTCCATGGAAACTCTCTTGGGAACTCTACATCGATATATTTGAACCACCGAATCCTATCTCTTTCTCATTTTCATTGTTCACTTGACTTCTCATCTTTTGAATTTATTGTCATGCAATCCAATAGAACTAGCACTGTAATGAGTGAGATTGACATGGAGAAATTGCATTATCTATTTGTAGTTGTCTGGCTTCCATCTTTGGTTTCAGAAATTTAAAGGAAAATGTATAGTTTGAAACAATATCTTTGATGGCTATTGTGAAATATACGGTTGACCCGTGGATTGAAATTTTTTTCTTGCCTTGTATCCAGATGGCAACGAGTTTGAGGAAGTTAACATTGAACAACTGAATGATTTCTACCAATCTCGTGATACGGATGCTGGTAATTGGTGAAGTTAAAACTCTGCAAACTTGCAGATCCAGGATCCTTAAGGCATGTATCCTAGGAATCCTGTTATTGTTGTTCCATGTACTATAACAGCATATAATTGCAGAACATGCTCTTCCATGCAGTTTAATTACAGTTCTCACAAGGGACCTCCAATTTCTTATGGTTTTCTTAACATTTGTATACTTTGTAGTATGTAACTAAGAAAACAAATGGCAGATCTGTCTTTGAGAGGCCAAGGGGAAGATGTCCTCTGATGTGATCAAGAAGGTTATGATCTTCACTGTATAACACTTTTAGCACCAGTCAATACCTATGAAATTACAGATTGAAGTCAGTTAAAGCAGGCTAAGAAAGCATTGGCTTACATGTGAAAAGTTCAAAGTTAATCAACTTATGAGGTATGCCTGAAGCTCGAATGAGATCAAGTTCAAATCAAAGCTTGTTAAGTTTGATGGTGTTAGAACCTAGTAGTCCACCTGATTTATTGTCATCTCTACATTTAATTAACCTCTTAAACAGTATGATATAAATAAATAAATGACTAAACAAAAATAAAAGTAAAAAATACACAATAAATAGTAAATAAAGATAAAATAGGTAAGTAAATCATTTATGTTGTTGGTTCTAGAGATTATCTGCGTGTATGATGAGTTTGAAATTGAGTTATATTTTGTAGTTAGAGAGGTTTTTTTTTTTTTTTTTTTACACTACCGGTAACCGAACCTACTAGGCCGACGAGGCTTAGCCATAGTTAAGGCTCTTTGCCCCTCCCTGCGGGTGTGTGTAGTGGGGATCGACCTGAGAGCTCTTTGTGGTTGGAGAGATTAAAAAGGACATGTTGGGGACCAAGCTAACAAACAATGTGACATGCTCAGACATGGCAAATGCATGGCCTTGATTCACCCAACATTTGTATTTAACAATAACTTTAATACATTTTAAACATTTTTTGTCATTTTTCCCGTAAGTATAATTCAAAATTCAAGAGTTTGTTGTTAGATCCAGAGTTAGAGTTAGACAGTTTGTTTTAATTTTTATATTTAAAAAATTATAATTTATTAGTTAATTATTATATAATTCTTTCATTAAAAACCGAAATTGTTGGTATTTTGAGTAAAAACAGATAAAAATTTAATGCGATATAATTATAACTAAAACTATTATTTAAAAAATTACAAGAAATTTGTGTTAGATATTCTCCTATTTAGTGGGCAACAATTAATTGTATTTTACCAATTTTAATAACTTATCGATTAAACCATGATCTGAATAAAGATAATAAAAGGGTCCAATAAAAGATACTGATTAATAGGCCGAAGTTTGGAAGAAAAATAAACCCCGGTCAATATGAACCAATATCGTATTAGATCTGTGATATGAAAGTCCGATATGAATGCTATATATAAAAGATTAAGGTTTCTTGTGACTGTTGTAACAAATTGTGAACGTATGAATATTCTAACCTATTTAGAGATTAATGTATACAAAAAACTACAGAAGGCTTTGACACATTTCGGTGAATAGATCTCGTGAAGGTGTTGGTAGATTCGCTCTTATTTTGACCTTGGAAAGCTTCTCCAGATGTTATGGAACCAAAATAAAGTATTACCGCATTTCTTCGTTATTTTCTTTTCACGTTCGATCCAGAATATGTAACTAATATTCAGGTTACGTGTTACAATTTTAATGTATTTGATTATAAAAGTCAATTTGTTAAACAAGTTAATTGATTTTGATTCAATCATATGTAAAAACGATTTACCTAAAATATGATTTGATTTATTGAAGGAAACAAATAAGAAACAAAAACCATATTTTATGTTCGTTTTCTTCTTTACGGTACAGACAAAAGGATTCATGATGGAGACAAGATGAACGTGTTGTGTGAAATTGAAAGTTACTTAACATATGATGTGTCTTTATCATGTCCCTCGGGTGTCTGGAGCCCAAATACTAATCAACCCAAAGTGTTCTATAGATTTAATATAACTTAAATTTTATTTATTCACAATACATAATTTATAAATTATTTTATATTTAAAATTTACAATTAAAATATAGAAAATACAACTATTTCGTTCATATTTATAAATAAAAAACTGTCATAATTATTATAAATGAATATATTTTTTTAAAATTTTATAATCATCAACCCAAAGTCTTTCATCGCTTAATTTTATTTAAATTTATTAAGCTATTAAATTACAATTAAACATAAATGAGTATAATATGTTTTAAAATTATTTTAAAATGGTAAACCTCCACTAAATAATGAAAAATTATAATTAAGCTTAAGATTAAATAGGCCAGGTTAAGTCGAGATCGAATCACGTTGTAGTTAGATTCAGTCTGAGTGACTTTAGCCTAATTCAATTTTATTCGGGTCATCTTTTGGTTAGATTCAAATTTTGTGGCTTCAATCTAGTTCACCTCAAAATAATATTGTTTTGAATTTTTTTCCGTTAATGATATCATTTTGGTCTTAAATTTTTTAAACTTATTGATTAAAATAACGTTATTTTGAAAAGTTTAACAAAATCGACTCATTCTAGAGAATGAATTTGGGTCAAATTATGATCTAAAACTTGATTAATTAATCAAATTAACGTCGTTTTGACAAGTTAAATTACCTATTATAATGAAGTCATTTTGAAAAATTAAACCAAAGCCACTTATTTTAAAGAATTGATTTGGGTCAAAACCAACCTAAAACTTGATTAATTCAAATATAATTTGTTAATTTCAAAATATTATTTTGAAAAGTTAAACTTACCAACTTATTTTAAAGAATAGATTTCAATTAAAACTAACCTAAAATTCGACCAATTTAAATACAAGAATCAAATTTAACTTGTCAATCCTAACAATAATGAAGTCGATCAAATAAATTCAGGAGGGATATTTTTCAACAATACTAAACCTTGTTTGGTTGAGGCGTTAGTAATAAAATAGGATGGAATATAACACACTTTTATCGTTTAGTTGAGAATTTTATAATATAATGGAATGGGATGGGATAGAAGCGGAAAGTTTCGTGTTACATTTTATTCCATCATAAACAATGAAAATAAGAAACCTCCAATTTTAAAAGCCTATAATGGAACTTAAATTAATAAATACATACTATCTAATATACCCTCAATAATTTTTCTTAATACCAATTATTTATTTTAACACTAACCCCTTTTTTTAAACTCATTTATTACGGTCCCCAAAAATTGTACACAATTAATAATATTTTATATTATTTTCCCTACCCTAATAATGATATTTATATATTATTAATAATAAATTGTTTATAATTGATAATAAAAAATTTTATTAATGAAAATAAAAAATATTCTTTAATTTTTTGTATATATTTCTATATAAATATAAATAAAATATATTATTTTTAAATATAAATCACATATAATATAATACAATAAAATTTAATAAAATAAATTTATTAAATAAATAATACTATTTTATATAATTAATAATAAAATAATACAACTTTTATAAAAAAATTATTATTTTAAAATGGAAAATATAAAGAAATATTTATCACAGTTGTGACTTGAATCGTGACTTTTTAATTGGACATGACTTCTATTTTAAAATCATAGCGTTAAATATCCTAAAACAACCATTTAATATCATGGATATAATAGTCATTTATTATACATTACATTATATTTCATCCATCTTTCAAACAATATTTTACTATATTATATTATGAACTCTTTTATTCTTCCTAAACAATTTTTTTCTATATTATATTTTATTCCATTATAAACTGTTTCGTGTTGTTCTATTTTATTTCGTTCCATTAATTAATACGTAATCAAACCAAACAGTCGTAAGGTAAGAAAGGAAGCTTTAAAAAAACACTTGAAGAAGAATCTAGCCTTTTCGGCTTTCGGCTGAAAGCTGAAGCCATCATGTATATTCCTTAACCAAACCAAACCAAGCCTACCCTACTTGCCATTATATACCAACTTCTACATCACTATCCTAGCCAAACTAATCATGACACTTAACCTAACACATCAAGTAGTTAATATCTTTGTCCCTTCAACTAGCCACCTCTACTCAATTACCTCAGAATCTTAAAATTAGAAATATGTATTTATTTATTTATATGCTAAGATTTGGTTTTAATATTCTTATTTTAAAATTTGTTTTTAAATAGTATTATTTAACTAAAATCATAATCTCTTTCATCATATTTTCAAAAGAGGATGTTAATTTGAAATTATGAATGAGTATAAAATTAATCGAATATGATGAAGAAATTATTTGATAACTAAATAATATAATAAGAGGATAAATGATATTTTTAATTATAATAATTAATTAAAGAAATGTCAAATTACAAATAAGTCTAATGTGGTTACCTTTATTCTTAACCACTTAATCAAAATTATAATTTATTTTCCTTTTATATCAATTATTTAAAATAAGTAATTCTAACTTAATATTTTATAATATTAAGATAAAAATTATAAATTTAAATAATAATTAAAAAATTTAACCAATTCTGTTGGTTTAATAATAAAGCCATTAAACTGAATAACAATCTAGTTTGATTTTCTTTTTTTAGTACAATTTAGTTTAATAATTTTTATTGTTAAAAATTGATTAATGTATTAATTAATCGATTAGTTTTGTAAATTAATTAATTTGTATAAATAAAATAAATCAATTAATTTTTTAGCTTACAATCTTTTTTAATTAAACTTAAAATTTTCAATAAATAAGATAATTTTCTTTTATTGTATTTCAAAATTTTAATTTTATTAAATATTTAACCAATTTATTATGGTTTAATATTAATTAAAATTTTAAAATATATTTTAGTCTAATTTTTTTAATATTGCAATTAACTAGAAATATCGTACAACCTAACGTGTGCATTGGAGACCTAGAAAGCAAAAGGAACACGTCTTGGACATCCCGTCCCTAGGTTGTCTCTTTCACGGTTAACAAGACCGTCCAAAGCCGAAGGGAGAAAAAGAAAAGAGGAGTTGTTGAAGAACTAACTTTTGGAAGAAGAGGTTTCAAATTACGACAACTTTGGAGACTCCGCCGTTTTATTCAGAAACAGAAGTCGTTTTCTTAAGCCCCATTTTTAACCATAAGCAAGCAGCCAACATATACAAGTCATTTCAATTTTGTCTTCTTTTAACCAACTCCTCTCTCTCTCTCTCTCTCTCTTCGTTAATAAAAATAATAAAGGCTGAGTTCTTTCTTCTTAAGCTCTCTCCCTTTTTTTTTTTAATGTGTATACTCTCTCATTGTTGTGTCTATAATAATGTTGTAACTTATCTCATTCACATATTTATATCAGTTTCACATAAATGTGTATATAAGATAATTTGAATCAGAGTTAAAACTTAAAATAACAAAAATAGAACAAATGATTTAATCCTTAATTTTTGATATCAAAAATAAAAAGGATTTATTTTTAAATTTGAGTTCAATATCGAAGATTTTTAAATTCAAATTAAACCCTAAAAAGGGGAAATTAAAATACTAACAAATGCTTATTCGATGAAATTCCTAAAAAATATCAATGACAAAGTATATATATATATATATATACATGGTAAACTTACAAAAAGTTTGCATTGTTAATTAATAAAATAAAAAGTAAAAGATATAAAAATTTTGACATATGAAAATAGTCTCTTTATTAGTTAGAGGTAGGATTCCGTATTATTAGACCTTTCTAGATCCCTCATCTCAGCAGGATTTTTGCTAAGTGTTGTTGTTATTGTTGTAATAAAAGACATTAAATTTTCCTACGGTTTAAATTTTTTTAAGGCAATAGTAAAATTTTCTTTATTTGGAATTTTCTTTACTAGTTAAGAATAAGGTTGTGTATTACTAAACCTTCTAAACCCTGGTTCTCAATGAGATTTTTACTAAGTGTTGTTGTTATAAAAGACATAAAATTTTCCTATAGGTTAAATTTTTTTGAATTTTTGAAAAAACTCTTTCCAATTTTTAGTTTTTCAACAAAATTCTTCTTTTACATTTTTTAATATAAAATAACGTTGAAATACATTTAGTAACAAGATCTTATATAAACTAATTAAATTATATTTATGTAACTACTCAATTCTTCTTTAAAACTCAAACAAAACTAATTAAATGTAACACAAACTAACAATTTATTATAATCTTCTTAATTTAAGAAGAATTTAATTCGTTTAATTGGGTTTAAAGTTGAATTGGATCATCATGTTAGTAATATTTGATTAATTCATGTTACATATTCATACGACTTATTTTTCATTGTTATTTTTCAACTTAAATTTAAGAGAAGAGTTTTTTCTAAAAAAATTTAAAAACTACCATAAATTTTTCGAGAATTTTAAATATCAAAACATTTTTAAAAGATTTTTGAACTATATGGAAATGTATATCTTTTACCCTAAAATAAATAACTAATCTTTTCTTGAGTGAATCGAATTTTTGTACATATTTCTAATTTTATTTTTAACTAATTGAGAAATAATTTATAAGTTAATAAAATTTGATAAGCAATCTTTTTTATTCTCGAAATATCCGCCCCAATCTCTTAAAATAATTTGAAAAACATATTTAAAACTTTGAACAGGTAATCCTTAATTATAGGTATGCTATGGACCTTATGGATAATTTTTTACTGGCATTCCCTTTAATGGTTTACTTGATGACTTATATGTTGGCTTTATTTGTACCTTTTGTTCTATGTTCTATCACATGGCATTGACATAAAATATGCAAAATGCATCTTCTGTTTTGAATTTCTTTCTCACTTTCCCACTCACCAAACATGCATTTTCTTACTTGGAATCATCTATCTTGTTTTATTTCTCTCTAGTGATTCACCTGTTCTCCTTTTGATCTTTACATCCTTTTTTATATGTATAATTTTGATTATTTTCTGTACTTCTAGGGTTTGACATCTAGTGGCATACATCTCCCATATTTTAGGGAGCCTATATGGTTTGAAGACATCAAGGACTAGACAAAGATTGGGACACTCAGTAACTTAACTTGTCTTTTGTCTCAAATGTGTGATAGGTACTTGCCTTCAAATTTGTTCCATAACTTTACTAATAATCTACCATAATTTAAACAATCAACAAGTTTGAACCCCTAACAAAGACATCTTTATCCTTTATTATTATTTTTTTACTTTTTTATAACAACAAATTTCACAACTATAAAAACAATTGTGAATTGTACTCAATATCTATAAATCAAGTATTTTGAGCAATGGTTAAAAATTAAACTGGTTCGATCAATTTAACTATAAAATTTTTGAACAAGCCAACTTTTCAGTTCGATTCTTATTTTTTTGAGTCAATTTATTTCAATAACTTTTGTTGTTAAAAATTGATCAATTAATCAGCTAACTTTTATAAACTAATCAATTTTTATAAATTAAAATAAAACAATTAGTCTTAATTTAATAATTTATTTTTTAATTAAACTTCAAAATTTTTTATGGATAAAGACATTTTCATTTCAAAATTTTCAAATTTAGTCAATCTTTAACTAGTTTTATAATTGATTAATATCGGTTGAACCTTGTAAACCTTAAACCTTTTATTTTACTTGTTTAATTTTCGAAGCGATTTTTAAAATATTGATTTTGAGTGAATTACTCACTAAACTTATTTAGTTAAAATCAAACGATAGATTATTATTCGTACTGTCAATAATGATACATAATTATCCTTTTAAACCTTTAAACTTATAATAAGTTTTTTTTAATATTGTCAATGTATGTGGTTTATTAGGTTAATGACATATGAAAAGGATTAGAAAAGGGGGGAACATTGAAAATTTAATTATTAAGTCCAAACTATACATTGTCATAAATGAAAATTTAAAGTAATAATTATATTTGATAGTCATTATAAGTAGTTGTAATGATTGTAAACGATATTGGTGTCGGTAGATAGAATAATAATATTACAATAAAAATCTTGTTCAAACATAAAATTTGAGAAGGTTTAGTAGTATATAACCTTACTTTTAACTAGTAAAAAGATTATTTCCGAAATTGGTGATGGTAGGTGATGATATTTTTGAAATTCTAACTTACTATGATTGGTTTAAATGTTGCTTTAACTAGCAACTTTCTTTTAATGATGTGGGTCTTATGGTATGATATGTAATGCACTTGATTATAGAATTAAAATTTATTAGTTCAAAGGTATAAATGCTAAAAAAATGAAATTTCACATCACTTTTTTTGTTATTTTATAATAATAAAAATAAGTGATCTTATCATTTAATTATGGGTTAATTAACAAAAAAAAAACTCAAACTTTCGCCAATTTTTCAATCATAGCCTAAACTTTAAAAAGTAGCAATAAAATGTTCAGACATTCAATTTTTTTCAATTCTAGACCAAACTTCAAAAAATGATAATAAAATACTTAAACTTTTAATTTTTTCAATTATAGCTTGACGTTATCTATTATTCTCCTGATGCTCTTAGCCATTCGTTTTCTGTTTATTCTTCTGACACCCCAAATTACTATCGTATTACAGCATATTGCACTAGTAAGCTCTTCGTATTTAGTTCATTCTCCTGATGTCTTTAATGTGAGGGCATCAGGGTTTCGTAATCTAAAAATTAAAGGGTGAAAACATCGAGAGAACAAACTAAAAACGAAAGAACAAACTAGAATCAATGTGTAAGGTCGCAAGAGTTGTGTAATCTGATTTATATAATTTTTAAACAACAATGTCGTTTTAATTATGTGATTAAATGAAATCGTTTCATTAATCTTCATTTGTTGTGATAATTTTGAGTGACGTGTATTAATAATTAAGATTTTTAAAACACACAATAAGTTATGTTAGTAAACTTGAAGGAAACATTAACATTAGGCTAAAATTAAAAAAATTAAAAATTTAAACATTTTATTACTATATTTAAAAATTTGGGTTATAATTAAAAAATAAAAGTTAGAATATTTTATTTCTATTTTTTTAAAATTTGAGCTATAATTAATTAAAATAAGGTGAGAATATTCATTTGACTATTTTTCCCCTAAAATTTAAAAGAAAAACGTGTCCATGTTATGTACAAAGTAGGTGGGCGCGAAAATAACGTCCCTCTCAACTGCTCAAACCGTCAATCCCTCTCTCCCTCTCTCTGAAAATCTCATCGTCACTCCGTTTATTCCTTCGCCGGAAACTTCTTCCCTCCTCCGCTTCCTCCGGCGTTACGGTTTTTATATCCCCGTGACATCTTTCTTCTCCGAACGTGATTTGATTTTCAAGGTCAGAGAATTTCCGTAACCCTTAAATCTAATTTTTC
Organism: Erythroxylum cataractarum; assembly: GCA_024703695.1. NCBI lineage: Eukaryota > Viridiplantae > Streptophyta > Magnoliopsida > Malpighiales > Erythroxylaceae > Erythroxylum > Erythroxylum cataractarum. Next base: position 2,271,622 of record JANJEY010000235.1, on the reverse strand, counting down.
ACTTTCCTCTTCTTTTTTCTTTTCTTTTCTCCATGTTATTCGGAGTTTCGCAGACTCCAAGATTTCTCTTTTTCATTTTTCTCTTGTTGGTTTAATGACGGTGGTTTTTGTCGGTTATATTTTTTTTCTGGGAAACAGTTTTCTTTTTACAAAGAGAATCTGATTCCATGAACGTCGCTTCATGTTTCTGCCATTTCTGAGATTTGCAGAGAGATTAGATGAACAGTAATGGACAGTGTGTGTGTGTCCCTGTAGTAGCAGAGACACGAACCTGTCATAAAATAAAGCATCTTTCACGTTAGCGGATTCTTCAACAAAGACACCCCATCCCGATTTCGAATTTTAATATTAGTTTTAGTTGTAGTTTTGTTAGTTTTTACCAAGTTTTGATTCCTAATTCAGGGATAATAAAATTTTTCCCTGGAGGTCAAACCCTAAACTGCATGTTTATACCAGGCCCTGTACATGATATACGATTTTACTGTTTTAGTTCATTGGATGGATGGATGGATAATGATGTTTCTTGCACGTGGTGCTCCATGTCTCTAACCATAACCCCCAAGAACATGAGCAACTGTAACTTCAATCTTCTTGTTATGAATCACATTATTCTCAAAATTTTAATCATATTCAACTGCAATACTGAGGAAATAAAAATGTTTTGCAAGGTGAATTTATGAACTTTGTTTCTGGAAAGATGCTGAGTTATTATTATGAAATGTGGAGGAAGAAAGGCAATGCAAATCTTACTGATAAACTAGCTTTGATTAGATTGTTGTCTTCTCCTAATTCTCCTGACTAGCTTAGTAAATATTTAGGATAAAGAAACAAACTTTCCCACATGAGTTTTTAAGTTATTGCCATGAAAGTAACAGGTACAGAGAAGAGGCACGCTTTGAGTGACATCAGTTTCAGTGAATTGTTTGTCCTGTGAAAGAGCAGAGAAGAGAAGACGAGAGGGAAGAGTGTGGGGGCTACTGTGCGCTGGTTGAGTGAACCATGGGCATGGCACTCTCGTGAGAGGGACAAAAGGGAAATTACAGAGGAGAAGGAAAAAAAAGGGGATCCTACTTATCCTGCGCACACCGTTTTTTCCTGTCTGTTCCTTATCCTACACCTACCTCTCTCTCTCTCTCACAGTAGTCTACTCTCTCGTCTCCACATTTTCTTAGTGGGTCCTAAGCATTCATTTAACAGGTAACCCAGAAAATTAAATTCTGATTCTCTGGTGATGTCCGTTATTGCACATTGCGGCACCACCCTCTCTCCGGATTTCTTTTTGACCTTGTTGTTCGATCATCACTGCCTAACCTCTTTCTCATGGCCTGATCTACTTGGATTTTGGTTTTTCTGGATGAATTACAGATACCCAGTTGGATCAATAGGTTTCATTTCTCAAATTCATATTGAATCAGATCCTGGTCTCTGTAAAGATGTAATCTTTTTATTTTTTCTGGGTTTACTTTTACAAGTTTATCCTTTACTTTTGTTTGCCTTGCTGTAGTATCTTTACCTTTTATTGTTCTCGTACATTGGTGGCAGATTTATTGCAGGGAAAAGGATCTTCTTTTTGAGCTGTTGGTTTGATTCCCTCTATGTGGGTTGCATGAAAACCATAGCTGTTAAATGTGGTTGAATTATGTGAAAGGATTCATCAATGTGGTCTAATTCGGACGGTATTCGATGGATGCATATGAGTTAGAGCAGCGGACGGCGGCTGGTACACCAAGACATCCACTGGTTTCAGCTGAAAGGAACACAAATGCAACCGCCACCGCGCGGCGCCCCCGGACGAGGGAGGTTAGTTCTCGATACAAATCGCCCACTCCATCAACACCTACTTCCAGGCGTTGCTCGTCACCAACCCTTACAAGAACATTGCAGACAACTTCTCAGGTGGTTACCAAGAGAGCAGTGTCTGCTGAAAGGAGGCGGCCGGCAACCCCACCTTCTCCGAAAAGTCCCTCCACGCCTGTTCAAGATTCATCTGTTGATGTACGGCTGGCACCTAGAAGGTTAAGTACTGGTGGCCGTTTACCAGAGAGTTTATGGCCTTCAACAATGAGAAGCCTTAGCGTCTCTTTTCAGTCTGACACCATCTCTATACCTGTCAGTAAGAAGGAAAAACCGGTTAGTACGATCTCCTCCGATCGTACATTGAGACCTTCCTCAAATGTGGTTCATAGGCAGGTTGAAACGCCTACTGGGTCGCGGAAGCCTACACCAGAGAGAAAAAGGAGTCCTCTGAAAGGAAAGAATACGCAGGATCAATCAGAGAATGCTAAACCAGGGGATGGTTTGCATACTAGATTGATCGATCAGCATCATTGGCCTCGTAGGGTAGGTGGGAAGGTATCTTCTAATTTGTTGAATAAAAGTCTGGATGTTACTGATAAGAACGTGAGAACTCTATCAACACCAATTGGAAGCGGATTATCTTCTCTCAGGCAAATTCCTATAACAGATGGTGTCATGAGACCCTTGCAAAAATCAGTCAGTGATGCTGTAAGGTTAACACCTATGGAAGAAATGGGCAGGATAGGGTCCATGGCAGGCTCTGTGGATGAGTCATTACTGCGAGTATCTGAAAGTCGTAAACTTGTCTCCACAAGTATATCAGATAGAGTAACGCTAGCAAATTCTGCAGTTAGATCTCAGTCCTTGCCTACTCCTAGTTCACGTCCTGCATCGCCAAGCAGACCTTCTGTTAGTAAAGGTATCAGTCCAGCTCGATCAAGGCCTTCTACACCTCCTTCAAGAGGGGTCAGTCCTTCTCGCATAAGGACATCAAGTGTCTCTAGCCAATCACACACTTCCACTTCTGTGCTTAGTTTTATAGCCGATTTTAAGAAGGGGAAGAAAGGAGCTAACTACCTCGAAGATGGTCATCAGATAAGACTGCTACACAATAGATATTTGCAGTGGCGATTTGTCAATGCCCAGGCAGGGGATGTTCTTTACATTCAGAAAGTAACTGCAGAGGTAGGGATAATGTGGAGAGAGAGCAATCTTATTTTAGATGTGTCAAAACAGGGCCTGAAATCTATGTCACTTGTCTGTACTGCGTATGCAAAAAAAATGGGAGAGAAGAAACAAAATGAAAACAACATGTTGAAGCATACCTCAAAATATGACGGATAACTTCAATGGTTGAATTCCCTGATCTTACTTCAAGATTATAAACAAAATGAATATATTTGTTTATGGTGTTGCATCATTATGTTTGTGTCATCTCAAAATTATAGTAATTGCTTGATGGTGCAGAGAACTCTATATAATGTTTGGAGCACCACTCTGGAATTGTGGGATTCAGTACTTAGGAAGAGGATCAACCTACAACAGCTGAAGCTGGAGCTTAAGCTTAATGCTGTTTTGAATGATCAAGTAATGCCTCTTGTTTATCTTGTCTGAAAATGCAGCATTCTGACAAATAGTTTCTGATAGTTGCTGGTGTCGGTTTAGAATCGTCCAAATTTTCTTTGGCTTTAAATGTATAGTTGATCTCATATTCAATGACCTAAGCCATAACGTACTTCTTGTACATTTATCGAAGTCTCCTCTCTTTCTCTCTCTCCTTTCCCCGGGGGAAGGATTAAAAGAGTAGAGGAGATGGAGTTTATTGATTAGGCATTTAGAACATTTAAAGCTGGTTTTCATGTCTGTAGGAGGTTGGAATTATGGGCAAACTGGTTATAGATCTAGAAAAAGAGTAGCTGTTCTTTTTCTTGTTAATCTAGCTAGAGGATGTGAAGAAATCTCTCACATTTGCGATGAGTCATAACTCAATTGGCATTTTGCATCCCCACTTCAACCTTGACCTGGTTTCTAGTCTCTTTATAAACCATAAATGAAAAAAGTTGCTGTACTGTTTAAGGAGTTCATAACCAAAGTTGCATTCTGCATAAAGAACATAGTTATGTTATTGCATTGCATATAATTTGAACATCAATGTTTACCTTCCCAATCATATTTAACTTCTCTAATTCCTATGGTAATCATTCAGATGGCCTACCTTGATGACTGGGCTTTGCTTGAAGTAGATCATATCAAGTCTTTATCTGGAGCCGTTGAAGATTTGGAGTCAAGCACTCTCCGACTTCCTGTAACAGGAGGAGCAAAGGTATGCTTACTCTGAATGGTTAACATGATTAACTTTTATGGCAGAATGTTACTGACATCATTGCTGGATTTCTACCTTTCCCAGGCAGAAATTGAATCTCTTAAGTTTGCTATTTGCTCAGCTGTGGATGTGATGCAGGCAATGGGATCTTCCATATGTTCTTTATCATCAAGAGTGAGATACATCTTTCTCTTAGATTCTGACATATTAACATAGGTCACTTGTGCAGAAATATGGGATTGCTACTTTTATCTTTAGTGATAGCTAAAGTCCATTCGAAATAAGGGACAATTTTTGTCATTTTTATTGTCAATTCGCTCTTACAAGTTTTATATTGCTTCCTATTTTCTTGTTTTGGCAAGCTTGAACTTCAGACTTTGCTCTCGTAGTAGTTATTACCTGCCTACAGATATACTCAAGTCTGGTTCTTGTGTTCTTGTTGTAGGTGGGACAGGTGAATGGGTTGGTATCTGATCTTGCTATAGTAACTGCAGAAGTGAAAGCTAAGCTGAATGAATGTGAAGCTCTATTGGCCTCCATAGCAGCTATGCAGGTGAGGATAAAGATCTGTGGTTGCATAATAAGACCTAGATTAGACATGAATTTGATTAGAAAACAAAAATGACAATCAAAGAATGGTGGCTTGAGGTAGAATTGATACATATATTATTTTCAGCGAGACCTGGGTTTACTTTTTGATGATTTATTGTACCTTTTTTGAGGTATTCTTTAGATTCTTCTCAAGAGTAATTTCTGGCTGGATTCATATGGTTTCTCTTTGGCCACTTCTAAGATGCCATTTGCTCATGCATTTTTTTTCTGATTTCACGTATGGATTTTTCTTCTGTAATCAACCATATTTTGTAATGTACATGATTTCTTTTAACATTAAGCAGGTAGAAGAGCACAGCATCAGGACTCATCTAATACAGATGAAACAAGTATCTGAGAAGCAACCAATCTTAACGACGAAAACGCCTCCGTGGCTCTGATCAACCCACAAAACTAACATCTCACCACTTTCCCACCTCAGGAGCTATGGATCATGCAGTAATCACCTGTCCCAGTAAATGTAAACTAATATTCCTTTTCTTCTTTAACTTCAACGAGAAATTTCTTTTTGGTAACATCGAGCTGTTTGCTCTATGCCTTTCAAAGTGTAATTTTTGTACCATGCAATGCAAATGAAAGAAATGAAAAGGAAGCAAAGGATTCAAAGTGTAATGTACAGAAAAGCATAAATGCAGAAGAAAACGAACAAGGAAGAAGGTTCATAAAAAAAATCAGTTCTGTGTTTTCTCTCCTGCAACTTTTTATTACATATTCTAACGTTCTTTGCCTTAATGTTTTCCACCAGACATCATCATTAGTTCATCATTAGTTATGAACAGTGATTATATAAAAAAGAGAATGAACGTTAACAGTAAAACCTCAATAAAACCCTTGTCTTCCTCAGAGACGACCCCAGAAAAAGAGCGACCAATTAACAGATGTTAATAAAGAGCTTTCAGTGCGCTTACTGGCGATTTCTCCATCGGACTCCTCCACAAATGCACCCACAAATCCTTCACCACCACCTCCAAACCCACTTCCCCATTATCACAAAACTCACTCAGAAGCTCGTCGACCCACGCTCTAAAGCTCTTCTCTTGCATCCCAAGACCTGATTTTTTTCCTCTTCAATGTGCTTATCAAGGACTTCTCTGTCAACAACGTACCTTTATCAGCCATTTCTCTGATTGCCCATTTGAGAAGCACTGATCTTCGGCCTGATGACTTCACCTCCAGTTTTGTCTTGTCAGCTGCGGAGACTCGGGACTCAAGAGTCCGTATGTCGCTGCATGGAATGGCTATGTTGATGGGTTGGCACTTGGTTGGGATTTGTTTGTTGGTTCGGTTCTTGAGGATTTGTACTTATTAACCTTTGGCGGGAGGAATGGCACGGAAGCTGTTTGATAGGTTGCCTGACAGAGATGTACTGTTTTGTGTAATACAATGATTTCAGGCTTTGTCAGGAATTGTTGCATCAACGATTTTATTAAAATTTTCAGGGATATGGTTCCGGGCATTGAGCCTAAGTTTGACACAACTACAGTGACAGCAATGTTACCGATTGTGGCAGAGTTGCAGCAGCTGAAATTAGGGATGGAAGTATATTGTTTTGCAGTAAAGTTTGTTTTTCATTCACAGATTTGTTTTCATTGTTCTCAAAATGTGGGGATGTTGAGGCATCAATGGGGTTCTTCAGAGAGATTCACACGAAAGATCTGATAACTTGTAATGCGCTGATTTGAGGCCCTACTGGCAGTGGTGAGAGTGATTTTCCATTAAGCTGTTCAATCAATGGTTTACTCTGGGGAGTGTTATTGCAAGCAAAAACGTTGGTTTGACTCCAGTGTATTCTCCATTTGGTCACTTTATATCTGACTAACTGTATTCATGGTTTTGCTATAGATGAAAACAATTCTCTATTGAATTGAAATTTTGACACATGACTTATATCATATATATATATATATATACAAGACGGGAATATTTTAGCTATCAAATCTCCCAGTTACAGGGAGAGATCTCTCTATTATAGGAAGAGATCCTACAGATATTATTCCTAAGCGTCCTTTGGTGAAAACATCTGTCAGTTGTTCATTAGACCCCACATGAGATAAGTGTAAGGAACCATTCACAACTTTCTCCTTTACGAAGTATCCATCAATTTTTATGTGTTTTGTTATATCATGTTGAACAAGATTGTGAGCTATACTAATGACAACTTTCTGATCATAGTAGAGGGATAAACTTCCTCCTTCCATTAGTTGTAACTCATTCATCAGCTTTCTTACCTATAAGAGTTCACACACACCTTGTGCCATAGCTATGTATTCAACTTCCACACTGGATCTAACAACTAGTCAACTACATTTTGTTTCTTGCTTCTCCAAGTGACTAGGTTTCCTCCTATGAGCGTATAGTAACCAGTGGTCGATCTCCTATCATCTAGAGATCCAGCTTAATCAGCATCTGTAAATGCTTCTATTTTAAGGTGACCATTGTTAGTGAACAGAAGGCCTTTTCCTAGTGCAAACTTCAGATAGCGTAGGATTCGGAATGTAGCCTGTAAGTGTGGTTATCGCGGATCATGCATATACTGACTCACCAGTAGAGATGTTAAGTTTGAATGGCTATTTAGAAGAAGAAATTTTCTGTGAGCAGCTTGAAGGCTTTATTGTGGTAGGAGAATAAGATAAAGTGTATATATTGAGAAAAGCCTTGTATGGCCTCAAACAAACTCCAAGAATTTGATACAGTAGAATCGATGAATACTTGTTGAAAAGTGGTTTCATGAAGAGTTTGAGTAAATCAATTCTGTATGTGAAGAAAGAAAATAAAGATTTGATTGTCATTTCTCTTTTTGTTGATGATTTGCTTGTGACAGGAAGTAGTGAAGCCATGGTGCAAAAATTCAAGGAGAAAATGATGGTGGAATTGGAGATGACTGACTTAGGGGATATGTTCTTGAAATGGAGGTTCAACAATAACAAGATGCGATCTTCATTAGAAAATAGAAACATGCCAAAAAAGTTTTGGAGAAATTTAAAATGGATCTTTGTAAGCCAATGAGTACTCCTCTAATGCAAAACGAGAAGCTAATAAAGGATAATGGGACTACGAAAGTTAATGAAGGATGGGACCGGAGTCTTATTGGTTGCTTGATGTATCTTACAACAACTAGACCAGATCTTATGTTTGCTATAAGTTTGTTATCCAGATTCATGCATTGTGTTAGTGAGTTGAACTTTAAAGTTGCAAAAAGGGTGTTAAGATATATCAAAGGCACTAAATTTGGTATTATGTTTAAGAAATCAACAAATCTGAAATTAGTTAGATATTCTGATAGTGATCATGCAGGATTGTGTGATGATATGAGAAGCACCTCTGGATATGTGTTTAGCTTTGATTCAGGTTGTTTTTCTTGGAGCTCAAAGAAACAAAATGTTGTGGCTCAATCTACAATAGAAGCAGAGTATGATGCAGCTACAGGTGCTGTAAATCAAGCTTTATGGCTGAGAAAGTTGCTGGAAGATTTGAAGCATACACAAGGAAGAACAAAGATTTATGTTGACAATTAAGCTGCTATAGCTATTTCTAACAATCCTGTTTTTCATGGCAGAACTAAGCATTTTAAGATCAAATTTTATTTTCTAAGAGAAGTTCAAAAAAGCAAGGAAATTGCTTTAATATATTGCCGAAGTGACGATCAAGTTGCTGATATAAGGCCTTGTCCAAGAAAAAGTTTGAGAACTTTAGGATGAAGATAGGAATCTGCACAAAAAGATGCAAGGAGGAGTGATAAGATTGCATCTTTCTGTTACAGCAAATCAGTTGTAACAAAATCAGTCCATTTTAAATTTTAGTTTGAATAAGTCATTCTGTTTTAGATCAGTCTGTTATGATCAAGCTGAGTTCTTGTTCTTTAGCTGTTTCAGTTTCAATTTTTTTTGTATAAAACCAAGTTCTATCAATGATAAAATAAGACCAATTTCAGTCTCTTGTTGTGTGTTTTTTCTGCTCTCTCTCCAACAGGAATGCATCTTCTTAGTTCTTACAAAAAAATTTCACTCTAGCTTTATTCCTTATGCACCCGTGATGTTGGTTTGTACATCAAAAATGATATGTTTATGGAAACAAAGATGTACATGTGTCTTTCAAGACATAGAAGTCAAAGTACAGGAAGGAAAACAAGCTTCTTAGCAGTTGATTCCACATTGCTTGGTATCAGGTCCCTTGGATTTCAACACAAATGGATCAATTCTCACCCAAAGCAAGGAAAAGATTGAAGCCAAAAGCACCGACCATATAACGACAATAGTGGGTGTCCTGTTCTGTCGCCCCATCAAACCTTTCAGGAATGGATAGAGATGAACAATCACCCAGAAGGCAAAGAAGAGCTTGCCAAATAGAGGTCCCCATGATTGGTACCCATTGTTTATGGCGTCTGAGATTCCAGCTACAACTCCAACAAGGTTGATGATGAGGATAGTAGTTGGAGGGATAAGGAGGGTTGTCCATTTAAAGGCATATAGTTCTCCAAACTCCTCATCATCAGTTGCCTTGGAGGTGACAGTGAAGTTTGTGTCAATACCAGCTAAAACTTTGAGAAGACCTTGTACAACAGCAAAAAGGTGAGCTGAGATACCACCAATGACCCAAAATTGCTCATTTCTCCACCATTCTTCAATGCTCACTCCACTCCACCTCAGCTCAAGGATACCCGTCGCAAAGATCGACAGAAACAGAGCAATGAAAAAAAGACTTGCAAAGGTGCTTATCTGGTTCAGAACATGGTATAAGCTCGTAAGTTCAGTGCATTTGGGTTCATTAACATTGCATTAGATTCAAATCTTATGCTTACTTCACTGAATCAAGAAGGATACTGCTTTATAATTAACTAAACGTTGATGTAATATATTAGTACACCATGTTATTACCTCAGGCATGATGAATTTGTCAGTAAGCAAGCATATGGCAGGTAGAGTGCAGTAGGCAAGAAGTGGTAAGGCAGTGAATGGATAGACAGTTGTGTTAACATATGCAAATCTCTCAAGCCACTTGAGCTTTCCTTCCTTGTATCCGTACCAGACAGGGCTATGACGACTGAAGAAGATCTCAACAGAACCGAGAGCCCATCGAAGCACTTGGTTTAACCGATCGGAAAGATTAATGGGGGCTGAACCCTTGAATGCAGGTCTCTTTGGCATACAGTAAATTGACCTCCAGCCACGACAATGCATCTTGAAACCTGTTAGAATATCCTCTGTAATTGAACCATAAATCCAGCCAAGCTGCATGGACAAAACAAGAAGGAATCAGAATGTAAGAGCATTTCTAGTCAGAAAAGAAAGCCCCAAGTTTGGATGTGGATATTACCTCAGTTCCCCAATCAGTTTTGTCTTCGTAGCCACAACTAATTACATGGATGGCTTCTTTAAGTTGAGATGCAGGACTTGAAGATGGAGGAACACCACCTTCCTCCATCAGAGTTGAAGTCACAAAAATTGCCGATTGTCCAAACCTCTTTTCAAAATTCATCTGAGACATCAACAACTCTTTGTCATCGTCCACTGCTGCCAAAGAATAGACACATCAGAAGTTGAGGAAAGAGGAATTAAGTAGGAACTTAAAGATAATAATAAGGATATTGTCTGACCATGGAGGCTCGAAGCTTCTGCATTTGCACCATTCTTAGCATTCTTATTTTTGCGGCGTCCAAAACATGGGCAGCAGTCACAGGTCACCATCTTCGGGCGCTTGGAACCCTTTGGAGGCTCATATCCATACAATGCTTGCCTCTTAAAAACACATCCTGTACCCACATAAACCGGACCTTGAATTCCATCCAGACCTTTCATGTTTATCTGCAATAGAATAATGCGTTCTTTTTTAGTTTCCTCCTTCCATGATTCACAGTAACACAACAGTAAAAGAAGATACAGATTTGCTTCTCATTGCAGGATCTTACATCAAAGAAAACTGTGTTTCTATTGGCATAACGATCGTGCCTATCAATGCCATCGAATCTTTGAGGAAACTGTACATAGCACACTTTCTTTCCAACTTGAGGGTCCATTAAGAAACACATGGACTCTCGAACAGCTTTGCTGTTGTTTACATAGTGGTCACAATCCAAGTTCAACATGAAGGGAGCATTGGTAAGCACAGCAGAGACTCGAACCTGGAATTTACCACACAAAATCCAGTGATGAACAGTCTTTGGAAAGAACTATAAACAATTGTTAAGATTTTGAACTTAATGAATTTACCAGAGCATTCATGGCACCGGCCTTTTTGTGATGAGCAAATCCAGGCCTCTTTTCACGAGATACATAAACGAGGCGAGGGAGTTCATTTCCTTCAATGTCATGGCCTCCACTGTGACCAAGAAATACTTGAATCATGCCAGGATGATCCCTGGTGTTGTTTCCTGGCCATGGTGTACCATCCTGCATGATCCAGCCCTCAGGAGGTATCTTCTGTGCTTTTGCTACAATTGCATTTATTCTAACCTTGAATTCTTCATATTCTCTCTGTTACAGACCATATGTTGTCAAGTATTAGCTAAATTAAGTTTGAATCAAGTCTGTAGAACTCTATGCAAATTACAGACCTTCATAGCTCGACGCTCCTTAACAAATGTTGGTTGGACTTTGTCCTTGAGATAATCGACCTTCAGAGTGAAGTACATCTCAGGGGCTCGAGGTTCTATGCTGAACTTTTTGCAGAATGGAACCCATTTTCTAGCAAACTCAGCAGTTTCAGAGAGTGCTTCAAAGGTGCACATGGATGCACCATCATCAGATAGGTATGCTGAGATCTTTTCAACAGGGTAGTCCATGGCCAGGATTGATAGGATTGTATTTGCAGTAACTATAGGAGGCTCCTTCATAGGATCCACAGTACTGATGAAGATGTCCACTGGAGCTAGCATATTTGGCTCCCCTTCCCTCTCGTACCTGTGTAATAAGCCATAACTATCACTACTACACAATGAACCATCCTCAAGTAATCTCTGGTTCAGTAGGCAAAAGTTCAAAAATTGTTGCTATGTTTCTGAACTTGTTCAAGAATTTAGATTCTTTTGAACAATTTTACCTGAAAGAAAGGCGATCAAGATATGTTTCTCGATCGATAGGGAGCCATTTGGGAAACTGATCAAGAATCCATGAAAATGCAAACCAGATTTCACAGATCACAGATGTCAGCCAAAGGCCAATAGCATCATGCACAGGATTTAAAAGTCTATAACGTAGAAAGAAGGCCAATATGAGAAGACGAGCCACAATAACCATCCTATAAGGATTGATCTTGCTAGATGCTATTGGTACTTTCCTGGAAAGTGGCTGCCTGGTCTCATCAATGCTGCGTTAGTTCAGATATTACAAAAACTGTTAGCAAAGAACTGGGCTTTGAGGCTTTAAGTTCAATTCCATTCTAGAAAATTGAATACATACATGGCTGCTTCAGGATCGTCATCAGGTTCAGGTCCCAAATTCCCTTGCTGCAGTTTCCACTCATCCATTCTATCCTTCCAACCCGCCTCTTTCTTTTCATCCCACCTCGCACTTCCTGTTTTGTCAAGTTATATCAAGATCAGAAGTTAAGAGATGTATATCAGAATGGTCAGAATCCATTGCAGTCCTTTTAAGCCTACCAGGTTCTGAAACTGGATAAGGGTGAACTCTTCTATGGACTGAAGCTGATAAAATCTCTCCATTAGCTCCAACTGGTAATTCACCACTAACCTGAAACAGGATGGTTTGGAGTTTTAGATCTTGCATGAACAGAATTGGCGAGTACTAAATGTTGATCTTACAATCATACCGGTCTTGATCTGATCCCTGTTATAACTGGAGGAAATTGCGAGTTCTCTTCATCGTCATGACCTCTTCCATAGGTCATCTTCCCATGAAGCATTGCTTCTGTAAGATGCTTGTTCTTTTCTTGCTCATCTTCCATGTTGAACTCATGTTCAATGTCATCAATGTCTTCTTCATCTTCGTCTCCCTCCACCCGTGGGCTGCCTGTAAAATGCTTGCATCGAAGTTATACCATGAATCGTCCACTCTAAAGCTCGAAACAAGATGATAAGAGACTATAACGACTTGGTCTATACCTTTGAGCCGCCTGTATCTGGTCTTGCACTGAGGGCATTGTTGTGTCCCCTCTCTCCTTTCATACTCATAACAAGGTCTGCACACCGGGAAACCACACTCATTACAAGCTACAAACAAGTCTCCGTCCACCGTCAAGCCAACCCCATCTCCACATATCTCACAAACTTGACCATCCAGGTTCTTCAATGGCTTCGGCTGCAAAAACACATGCAATTCATGCACGTTATTATACAGAAGCAGAAACACTCATAACAACTCTCATCTGACGGTATATTGATAATGGTCGTCTTTGTTACCTCTTCATGGCCATGAATGACCACGAGCTCGTTGCGGTTGTGAGAGCCAGCGACAAGACCAGCACTGGCTTCCATGTTTGTGGTCAATGGAGATACTGAGAAAGCAGGAACAAGGCAAAGAGTAGAGAGGGAGCGTTTCTTTTTTAAGAATGGAAAAAGGGTAAGGTAAAGGAGCTTGATAAGTGTCACCTAATGTGCTCAGGTAATGGTCTGGTGGTGTGGGGGGTTGGTTGCAGAGTCGCCATTGCCTTGAAGCTAAGTTTCCTGTATTTTTCAACTACTTTGCGCTTATATTCTCATATATTCTTTTTCCTTTCCCAATTTTTCCAAAAAATTAATGAGAAATCCAAATTAAAAACTTGTTTAAGGTAAGGAGGAAACAAGTTTAGATTTGTCTCTACCAAAGTAATCTTGTACGATAATTAAAAAGCTAATCAGTTAATTTTCAGTTTAATTTTTAATTTTTTTAATTCGATTTACTTTAATTTCATTTGTTATTACAAATTGATCAGTTTATTAATTAATCGATTGATATTTATAAATTAAATGATGTTTATAAATTAATATAAACTAATTAATTTTCGTTTAATAGTAATTAAGGACAATTTCTGTAAATTATATTTAAGATTATTTAATGTTATTTAATTTTTAATTAGTTTTATAACGGTTTAATAGCGGTTGAACTTTTTAAATATTAAATCTCTTGTCTAATCAGTTTAACTTTTGGTCCGATTTTTAGAACATCAATCTTGTCAACTTCGATAATTCTACTAATAATTTTTTATATCGATAAAACTAGTAATTATTCTTAAAAGAATAGATAAAAATACGGAAAAAAAAAAGAATGACAAGATTAAACTTTCAATTAAGAAAAGAGATTGATTTTATATTAAAAATGAGTTTTTTAAAAATTCTTTTGAAAAAGAAATTAATTTGTTTTTAAAAAATGAGCTTTAGATTTCTCATTAAAGCATTCTATTAAAGTAATATTGGCAATCCTAACAATTCTAGATTGACTTTTTTTATTTAAAAAACCCTAGATTTTTTTAAATTTTCTTAGGAAAGAAAATTGATTTTACACCAAAAATATGGGATTTTCTAAAAATTATTTCAATTTTTAAAAAATATAATTAATCTAACCCAAAATTAGAAAAATAAATTCACATTTGGAATAATATATTCTTTAAAATTAGACAGCTTAAAAATTAGGTTCTTAAGTATGCTAATTTCATCACTTGAACTAATTTTGAAGGCAATTCTACTTTTTCTTGTAATAAATTGTTCTATTAATTTTATTTATTACAAGCTTTCACCTACTTTAATTTATGATTCCAGTTTCTATTAATTAGTTAAATAAAATAGTACAAACCATAACCCTTTTGGCTTTTATAATTTATCTAACAAATTATCCGATGTTTTAAAAATTGGATTGAAAGTAAAACTAATAAGATAAGAGGTTTAAAGTTTAAAGCAGTCTAAGCATCATTATAAAAATGACTAAAGATTAAATAAAATTACAAGATTAAAAATATTATTGAAAGATGTTATCCTTATTTATTATAAGAATTTAAATTTTAATTAAAAAATTGTTAAATAAAAATTAATTAATTAATTTTAGCTTATAAAAATTTATCAATTGTGAACGATAAGAATTTCTAAAGTAAATTAAATCAAAAATTTAGATGATTCGAAGCGTTAAGGATGAAACTGACCATTAGAGTTTTTTTATCATTGAAATTATCCATTGAAAATGGTAAATTTCTTCACCTCATTGACTACAAAAACATGTCCAAATTTCCCTTCTTTTCACGTTATTTTAACCTCAATTCCTCTTTTGTCACTTTCTTTACTTTCTCGAGGGTGTTTGGTAGGGAAGAATACATGGCTGAGGTATAAAATATGAAGTGTTAGGAAATCCTTGTACAAGCCTGAACTTAGAATCTAAGCCAAGTTCTTATTCGTTAGTTGAGTAAGTTGGAGACTCTCTATCCAGACAGAGCAGCCTCTCCTACTAAATATACAATCACTAGAAAACTTGGTAACTTGCTCTTCTCCTCTGCTCTGCCAAACCAAACTTGATCATGAAATGTCAATTCTACATTTCTTCCAACTTGTGTCAGCCACAAGTTTCCCTTTTTCTGCTGGCAATTTAGATCCATAGGATTTCACTCCAACGGTTCAGTATATCACTGAAAACCTAAGATTAGTAACCTTGTTGAACATTGAAAGAAATTCAGAAATGAAAAGAGAGTGAAGATATTCAACCTTGTAATCAAAAAGGGTAATTGAGATGCAGCAGGGAACATCACGAAAGGGCATTGTCGTCCGTGATTTTTTCTTTTCAATATCGGGAGAACCTGCAACTACAGCAGATAGACATACAAAGCCTGTTCTGTCTTTGTGCTTCCAATGCAGAAAATCTGTTGCGCATAAGCTTTACTTCATTTTAACTGTGAAGAAGCATAGTCCATCATTCCCACATGTTGCATTCCACCCTCTGCTTGCTTAAGTAGAGGTCTAAGTAAGGGCTAGCTCATCACCATCTTCTTCTTAAACCCCTGAAGCTGTGTGTTCCTCCATTGTCAACTTAGGTAAAACGTCCAGGACAGATGGGACCCTGCTCATGCACCGTCAATGAACTAGGAACAAAAATGGTTTTCTCAATTGTATACTTTTTCTTTCGTGGAACACATTGTTCGCACTCGCCAATTGAAAGTGTCGATGATCACGTCTAGCAGGTCGGTATGCAAGCAAATGTGTGAATGTAGACTTATCTTTACATAATTATCATCAAAATCTTCAATTGACAATACAAGTCAATACATACTGGAAACCATATATTCCTCCTGCATTCACATTTACAACTATCTCCAAACTAGGAACAGGAAAAAAACAGTTGTAACTTGAATTCAGCTGCCATTTCCTCTAAGCTGAATGATTACTCACTCATGACATCAGGTCCGGGTGGTCACTGCAGACTGATACACCTCAAACAGCAACTTCTATGCTTCATACAGCAACTTCTGGAGAGAGGTTTATAACTTCGACTCAAAGTTTCTTCCAAGGGTTATGGACAGTCTCTCTTCCTTGTATGATATACTGGGCCTGCCAATCCATGATCACAGTTCAGAACATTCCTCTCATACATTCAAAAACCTGAGTTCATAGTTCTAACATAGGGAATGATGTCAATGATCCATCAATACTTTCATTTTTTACAACTCTAAAATATGCTTTAATTTGAAATGAGAGATAAAGACCAAATCACGTAATCCTACTAACTTTAAAACACTATGCAATGCTGGTTCTCTTAGAAATCTTAAGCATATTGTGGCAGTTCTTACATCAAAGCTGTACACAAACCTATGATACCAAATGTTGCTGACGACATTTGCAAGTACCTGTCAACTATTTCAGCAGTTAAGAGTTACTTGTGAAACTTTCACATGCAATTACACCCCTGCTGAAACTTCATTTACAGCTGACTTCTCTTTTTTCTTTGGCAGCCCCTGAGCTTTCTGTAGAACAGCTTTGTTCGGTACCAGAGTGATAAATATATTTCTATCTCTGAAGTTTTTGCTCTCCTCACTTCCAAGCTGTAAATTGCATCATCAAAATATGTTAGAAATGCGTTTCACCGACAGAATCCAGGAACAGATAAGTTCCATATAATCCATATCTGCAAGGAAACAGCTAACCAGTTCGGGTTTTCTTTCTACCTCAAAGAGACTAACCCTAGATGCATAGCCCAATCACAAATATAACAAAATTCAACAAGATACAAATATATAACAGTTAGATACCTCCCCAACATCATTTTGAAAACGTCGAATAAGCTCAATAGCAATGTTTCTGAAATCATTTTCACGACCTTTCAGGTTAACTATGACCTTAACCTGGAGAACACAGATCTCAATTAGAAGTTGAGCAAGTAGAATAGAAGGTATGTGCCATAGCAAAGAAACAACTGAAATAACCTTGTCACCATCTTTCAAAAACTTCCGAGCAGCTTTCAAGCGCACTTCATAATCATGCTGATCTATATTATAGCTGCCCATGAATTTGGTATCAATCACCACAATATGTTAATACATGGGAAAGAAGCCAACATGTTTCAGATTGTAGCTTTATGGGAGATAAGACAAATATGAAAATTTTAAAAAGTCTCAAAAAAGTATCACTATTGCAAATCTCATATTATTTCTCAATTTGTAGGTTACAAGCTAGCTAAATGCCGTGCAGTGCATGAGAAAAAGAAAAACCATACTCAATTTCAAAAGGATTATAGGCAATTGATGAGATAACAGCTAGAGTACCAAATAAAGGTACAGAGTCATGGAATGAGAAGTGAACTTGCTAATAAATCTGAAAAGGAACTAGCATTTCATCTCTATACTACTTACCCCATTTTAAGTTCCTTCAAATCCATGCGACTAGCTAAAATTTCAAACCACGCTTTGTCAGTATCTACTCTATTGCAGATAATCTACATAAAAGTTAAAACTTTCAAAATCTACGGAGAGTAGAAATTCACCAGCACTTTTCTTTTGCTGTTCTCTCTTTTTCTTTTGCTGTTCATATCTATATTTGCTGCAAGGAAGCCAGAAAAGGTATAACTAGCTTTTCAAGCACAAAAGGTTAAAAATTAGACGTTATACTTTGTCAAGTTTGGCATGATCATTTACATAAGTTTTCAAAAATTTTGTCCTTTGATAGCTGGCAATATTTCTCATGAAGCATACAAGGGTTCTTTCCTTAAAATAAGCTGAATTCTCATCCACGAGGGAAAAAGATGCACCAATTTGTTTCCTTAATCTTTCGGACAAACAGGCGTAAGTAATAACAAAGTCTCCTCAACCGGAAGCCCATTTTCCTTTTTTAACTTTCTTGCAAATCTTCTTCCCTTAGCTTTGAGGAGAAAACAGATTCAACTACAACTCTACGCAAAGCTAACCAAATCAAGGATAGGATTAGACTCGTCCTATAATCATGCAATGGTTTTTTGCTAACAAAGAAAAATGTGAGGAGTTCCCTACTTGTAATCCATTATTCTGACAACAGGAGGATCTGCATCCGGGGATAATACAACCTGCAAAGTAACAAAACAAGAAGCATATATAACAGGAATTTTTTGGAAGAAAAAAAAGAAGAAGAAACGACGTAATCTTTCATCTCCTACTGAAAGTATGAACTTATTATATAAGTGGCAACTCAAGTATTGAAAATCCACATCACTAACATAGAAAAAGGATATGCGGAAAAGGAGAATGACCATCTTCAAAAACCAACTTATTTGAGGCCTATTTGCACATTTATAATAAAGTAGCGATCTTTTTGTAGGTAATACGATTTTAAGAACCTAATCTTTCAATAGAATGAACCAAAGAAAAGGAAAAATGAGATCGATCATGAAATGAAAAGGAATACCAAATCAAGTTCAGCATCAGCAGCCATTTGAATTGCCTCACTTTTAGACACCACTCCTACCTAATCGAATCCAACCAATTAGTCAGAAGAAAAAAAACGCTCCAATTGCAGGAAACATGCTATCTTGTTTCATTCACTTTCTAACCGAGTAAACAGAACACAGACGAGAGCAAGAAATATCACTAACCATATTCTGATTCTCGTCAATAAGCCGTACGGTAGCAGCTCTACAACAAAGCAAGCACAGCTCAAACTTCACTCATTACAAAACTAACGCACAAAAAAATTTCACAGCCAGCGAATAGCTAACCTAATGCCGGATACATTAAGAGCCTCGTCGTCATCAGAGAAGCTCTGCCGCGACCGTCGCGTATCTGAGGAGCGAGAGCCACCGTACCTGGCGGATGTGGTTGCCGAGAAGCTTTGAGGAGGTGAAACAAGAGAGAGATTGAAGTTGTGAAAACGGAGACCGAAGAGCCTGGACTCAACAGACGAAAGCGTTACAGGCGACGTCCTTGATACAGTCGGAGTTACGGAGGCCTTGAACGGGAAGCTGCCGGCTCCGGTGATCGCAGCCATTGGCTTCGGTGTTGGGTGTGAAATTTCTGGCAGAGGCTTATCCTTAAGATTTTGAGATATTTTGGGGCAGGGTGTGATGTTGAACTTCAATACTTCGGTCTTCAACCCAATCATAAGAGTCCACGGAGTTATTTTCCTTTTTGAGTTTAATCTATGTATTTAATGTTCCCAGATAATTTTTTACATACGAGGTGAATTACGGTCTTGTTTCACAATCAACCAATTGTATTAACTCTTACTTAATAGTTGATTATATCAACTTATTACATAAGTTATTTGTTATTTAATATTTGATAAAATTAACTATTTAATATTAGCTATTTTATGTATAAAATGATATATAAGAACATAATTTAAAAAAATAAGGGTATGATTAAATTTAAAAAATTAAATTAACTTCTAAAGCATTTCTAATAAAATTAACCTGGAAAATAATTTTTAAATAATTAAAAACATCCTTTTAAATTTATTAGGAATTAAAAATTACTTAACTTCATTTAATTGGAATTAATTTAAAAAAATCATAAGCCTAACAAAACAATCTGCCTACACTATTAACGTATTTTAGCTTGATTTGACAAATAAAATTAGAGGTTTTGGTCGTAAGTTACTATTCTTATCTCTTACAACTGCTTCCCAAGTTTTCTTTTCTTTGTGTAACCTCTAGACTTCTACTACTTCATAAGTATATCGTCATTTTTGATCAGCTGAAAGAAAAATATGATTTTCCCGAGCTTGTTGAAAATCAACTGATTAAGTTAATCAACCAACTCATTCAACTGAATCACCAAACACAATAAGTAGCTGTTTAATTTAGTCAAATAAGCTAAAATGGTCAATTAGCTAATTTTTGGCTAATAAGTCATTCACCAAACGGAGCTTGCATCTCCTGTTTTGATTACTATGTTCTTATCATATTCTCTTAAATATTATTCATGTATTTATATGAATATTATATAAATGTATAAATAAGATTTAATTAGACAAGATTATAACAGAGTAACTAAAATAGGGGATTTGATGTTGGTCAAGAGTTAGTAAAGGGTCTATCAATTTTATGTCATTTTTTTTATATTTTATAAGAAGGTTTTTTTCATAACTGGACTTTTGGTCATAAGCAGGTAAAATTACTAATTGCTCTAAGGTTTACCCTAAATAACTTGGTTTACTCTAAATATTAATTGTAACATTGGAATTCTAAATCAATGTCTTAAAAATCAAATCAGAAGTTAAATCAGTAAGATAAGAGATTTAATATTTAAAAGGTTTAAACAAATAAGACAAAAGAATTAAAGTTTAATTGGTATTCATGTCTTATTAATCTTATGGCTTAAGATTATTTAGATACTAACATAATTGCACATGATAGAAATCTCATTATCATGATCTCATCATGGTTTCCTTCATGCTATGATTTGTATCATGGACTTCATTAATTAGATTTAAGATAGACATCAATTCATAGATAAATGAACATCAAATTAATGAAAATTGTCTTTCGTTTTATTAATAAAAATAAAGTTTGTAAAACGTGATAA
>JANJEY010000235.1:2166620-2179913 GCA_024703695.1 Erythroxylum cataractarum | reverse complement strand
TTGTTAACCTCAACAATGGTGTACGTGGGTGCATGAGAGTTAGGGTTTTTGGAGATTTTGAAGATGTTAGAGCTTTAAACAAGTAAGCTTGTTATGGTTCTTTATTTTTGTATAAGATGAAGCATGCATCACATTAGCTCACTGTTAAATGGTTAGGAAATAGTGATATACATATTTGTTGAAAAGTGAGTGAGGAAATTTTGGGTATGATGTATATGTTGTTCTACATATTTGATGATCAATATATTATAAGATGTTGTTAAAATGATTTTTGAGTTAGAGAAAATCATTGAAAGCGTGTATAGGGAGAGTGCAGAAAATTATGAAAAGTTGATATGTGTAACCTCTATTTTCATGGTTTTTACGTAACATTTTGGATGTTTTTAGAAATGAACAAAAACAAGAGTTATGGAAAAGGTGTTAGATGATGTCTAAATATGAGAAGGATAGATTTTAGAGAAGAAATTGAAGAATGAGCAGAAAATGAAAATGCAGAAACATGACAGTGAAGGAATGCAGAAAATGTAAAATATACGCGTAGGTGTTATTTTTTGTTTTTGATTCATGACTATGAAAAATGATTTATTCTGAAACTTTTTGTGAATGTTTAGAGCATAATAGAAGTCGAAAATGGAGGTTGAAATAAGTTAGAAATGGTTTAAGCGAAAGAAAAGAAGAAGAAGAGAAGAAGAGAAAATAACAGAGTTAGTAAGAAGGAGAATCATGATCGTGCAGACTTCCCTTTAAAGTCAGAAGACTCACGATCTTGTTCGTGTTCATGTACGATTGCAATATTGGGTCAAAACTCGCGATCATGTTTATGTACGATTGCGACTTCTACAGCTAGAGAAAATTGAACATCCTTTAGTATTTTGGCCATATCTTGCTCTCCCGACCTCCAAATGATATGAGACTTAAACCATTGAACTTGTAACACACTAATCTACATCTCCACCAAAAATTTTATCCATTTGAAATCATTTGGGAGAGATCGAGTGAAAAATGTAGGACGAGTCTAATTGAGTGTGCACAGGTGTGAGTTTTTTTGCACACCCGTGACTCCTCTCCCTTGTGCCTGTGAGTGTTGATGTTGTGATTTTTAATTGTCACATCGTGACACTGTGCTCTCTAATAGTTAACCGTGGCTTAATTTTTGTTTGTGCACCCAAGAGCATTTTGCAAACTGAACAGTCTTGCTTCCTTTAACTATAACTTCTTCTCTAGACCTCCAAAGGAATTGATTGTTAAACCAATAGGTTCCCAACACATTATTCTACCTCTCCATAAAAATTGGTATTATTTTGAATTGATTTGAAAATATTGATTAAATGAAAGAGAATCTGTTGGAATAGTATAAACTAGTATGATTTTACTGAACATGCTTGGGTATTTCGGTTATATCTTGATCTCTAGATTTCTAGATGAGATAATTTTTAATTTGGAGTAAACTAGAGAATAAGGCTACAGATTGTTTGAAGAAATCGAATTCTAATTCAGTCTTTAAAACTTTCAATTTCTAGATGGAATTTGAGTATGGTGTATTGTTTTAGGATGAGAACAGTCCGAAAATATTTAGAGAATAACATTTGAAATACTGAACCAAATTGAATGATTATGATATCATCATAAAATTAATACAATGGGGAACATGTTTCTAGAAGAAAGTGTTGCCAAATTACTTCGTTTGAATTGTCTAATTGATCATGAAAACTAGACCTAAAGGTTTGGAAATTTGGAGAAATTTATAAAAAGAAAGGGGAGTTTGGATAATGTGTAATCTTGTAATGTTGGAATAACATTAGTGAATGGATTGTTGATATCAAAGTACCAAAGGTATGAGTTTGTTTGGGAATAAAGATATTCACATTATTGAGGTTGAGATTTAAAGAAGAGGAGTAAAGTATATCAAGTTAAAGCGAATGAGAATTTGATAATAAGAGCAAATAATGCTAACAATAAACGACCAGTAATTGAGTTATAAAATGAGAATTTGGATAAGATATAAAATTTGATAATATACTCAAGATTGTCATTGAGTCTGTATTGTACATAGTTCATATACACATTTGTGCATAAATAAATGCTTAAAATTGTGTAAATTTAATAATATGTGTGTGCAATGTGTATATTGCATAATTTGAATATGTAGGATAAGCATCTACATTCAGACGTTTCCAGATCTTAGAAGCAATTGTTAATTTGGAGTGTACTATGAGTCGACCTAGATGGTCTCATTCACTATTTGTTATGTTTTAAATTTCTTCTTTGAATTACTATTGAAATGAAATGTGATTGTTCTGATTCCGGACACAAAATGTCCGAGGAGTTTGATAAATGTATGAATAATAATAAAGTGCTTCTTGTATGTGAATTAGACGAAATATGTGATTTCTTAAATTGATTGTTAAATGCATGCCAGGCCTAGTTCCGAAAAAAATATGAACATGCATGTTAATGAAAAAATGATACTCAACTTAAATGTTAAATGCTAGACTAAGATCCGATGAAATGTGTAAATTGAAAGAAAGTGACTGATTGAGCATATGTGATTGATGCATTCTATTACATGAATGCATGAAAGATAAAGAGAGTTGTGACTGGAGTCGCTAGTGAAAAAGAGCTTAAAGCTTGATATATGATAAAAGCCTCAGGCTCAGTTGTGAATGTATTCGGTATTCACTAAGAGATATGGGACATTATCTGATTCAGCCCAGTATCTACAAAGGGATATGGGCCAGTGAAAAAGACACTCAATCATAACAAAGTAACAAATTAAAAGTGAATCTCATAAACACTGCATATGCATATGAAAGTATGATATATTTAACTTATTTTTAAGTATAATATGTATTGTATGTGAAATGTGAAATGAATGATCAAGTGATATATGCTTAAGTGAATGTGTAACGTATGTGACTTGATCTGATGAATTGATGAATTGTACATATTATATGATAGAGTGAGCCATCGAGAATGGTCACTCACTGAGTTCGCAAATCTTACCTAAAATTTGCACTATTTTTCAGGCTCAGAAAAGTTACTCGTTGGGAAAACGAGAATATAACCACTGCATTTAAGTAAGAGGTAGAAGTTCGGATCAGTTTGCATTTGCATTTGTATTTTCTTATTTTTGTGTAAATTTGTACATTCTGCGATTTCTATACAATATGTATTTAAATATTTTTGTGTGCAATAACCGGTGAAAATTGGAAAGGCTTTGTAAAAGAGATTGATCAAAGTATAATGACAATTGTGATTTCAACTTTTATAAAATAAAAATATGAGTCCGAAGTGTATGATAAATGTGGAAAAAAATCCGTACTAAGTTTCAATGAGTTTTGACTATTCTAGCATGCCACTTTTGCTAGATTCACACTCGGACATCACTTAGGATGTCAGGCACGTGATTTGTGAGAGTGGAGTGCTACAATAAAAGGATAATGATGAAACCCTATAATAGAGCTTACATTCTGCCTACATTTGGAAACCCAAAAGAGAGAGAGAAAGAACAAAGAGAGAGAAAGAAGAAGAGGAAGATGAGGAGGGTTCTGACACCGAAGCTTCCGAGAATAGGTGATCTCCTGACACCGCTGCTCTCCCAAATCATCCAACCTGAGTTTCATTTTCTCCGCATTTACTTTTTTGTTCATTTAAATGCGTAAGATTGAAATGGGTTTATGGACATGGATTTTGAGTTGTTTATAATGTTTTAACTTTTCTTTTATGATTTTGCTTATCTTTAATGTTAATCTAGTTGATTTGTGTTTACTTGAATTGGGTGTTATGATTGATTGATGTATTTGCATATTTCGGTAAAAAATCGAGAGGGTAAACCAAATAAAAATGATTAGATTGGATTAATGAGAGTTAGGCGATATAATTGATCACTTAGTCAATTTAGTAAGTAATTTCATAAAGAGAGATCTCGTGTGAGACCCGATTGTTTATTAAAGAGCTTTAGAATTAATTAAAATTGTAGGTAATTTGAAAATTGAGAGATTGGAAGTCCATAATTCGATTAGGGTTTATAATTTAGGGAATGATTATAACTTAAGAGAGAGTAATCAACCCTACGATTGTCTAGAACCGACATCCTGTAAACATATAAAAGGCTAGATTAGCATTGATAATAAGTAATAGGTAAAATCCCCTCCCTTATAAGTTGATTAATTCTCTTTATAAATTTCTATTATTACATTATTCAATTGTTGCTAGCTTGCTTTGATTTAGTTCACTTTTCAGTTATTATTCAAATTTGAGTCTTAAATAAAGCATAACCATAATACTTGCAGTTTTTAGTGTAAAACAAGCAATTAGTTTTGCAATTAAACAGAGGTGGCGCAAGACAATAGATCTTCTAACTTGTTCGTTGTTTCAAATTTTTCTTGGCGCAAGACAATAGATCTTCTAACTTGTTCGTTGTTTCAAATTTTTCTTCTCTTCTTATTACATTAATTTTCACTCTAAACAAATATTAACCAAGTTTAAATTATGTTAATTATGAAGTTTTTAAAATAGTAAAGCTGGAATCATGTTAATCATAAAGTTTTGTTTAAAGTTTACAAATAATTTATAATATAAGTCTTTAAGACTTAAATCATAAAGTTTTGTTTAAAATTTACAAATAATTTATAATATAAGTGTCTGTATTTCATTTCTCATAATAATATTACTACTTTAAACTCTTATTCATTTATATGCAATTCTCAATATTTTATTATACAAAATTATTACAACTAATGTAGACATCTTTTTGTACTGGACTTTCAATTAGAATAAAAAAAACTTGATACCACGCTTTAGTCCATCCATAATACACTAAATGGGAAAACAGATATACAAATTGCATCAGAATGGTTGCTTGATAATACACTTGCAGACTTACTTAGTAGTTAACACAAAAACAATACTTGATAAAGATAACAATAGTATAACACACAAAAATAATTGCAAACTTGTGCTGCAGATCAAAGGTGGAGATTCAGAATTTCAAACTTCAACAAAAAGATAATGTAGTGAGTGGATGAAACATTTCCTAAATTAGTTAATATATTTGTCTTTAATATGTCAGTTACAATTTTAATCATAAGTGGCAGGTGATGGTTATGGATGGCCATCACTTACAAGTCACAAAACATTTTCCTTATACATAACTTGCATGAATCAGATAGCTTGGTATCATAATTTAACGAAGAAGTTGACGGTTTAAACAAGAGGTAAAAGCTGGAAGTATGAAGCTGAAGAGGGTCATACCAAAGGCACGAAAAAAGATAAACTAACATATAACGATTTCAGAGTATGGGTAAATCGAGGTTTGGCTTTATCATTGAGAGCCTTGAAGGCCTTTTTCAACATGCAATTTTTGGATGGTTTGATGGTCTACATTCAGCGTTAGTGATAGAGGCTTTAGCGGTTCGACAGGCTCTTATATGGTCAGTTCACAACATGCAACATATGGGGAGTATCTTTACTGATTCTCAACTTGTAGTGCTAGCCATTAAATCACACCAAGAGGATCATTCAGAGTTTGAGAGCATTATTAAGGATTGCCAACTCATATTGGGAAGTAATTCTAATATTTCCGTTGTTTGGATTAATCGACGAGGAAATGTGGGTGCTCATGAACTTGCTAAAGTGTCTTGCAATTTCTCTCGTTTGAATGTATGAGTGTCTATTCCACCTTGCCTAACTCATTTATATGGTTAATGGAATTTTTTCCTTTACCTTAAAAAAAAAAGATAACAATGGACCTATCACGATGAAATGTCTACTACTTGTTTAGAAACCCCAAGAGTGTGTGAGTTGAGTCGCTTATAACATTGGAAATGATGTGTGCGACAACAAGAAATAATTATGGTGCAACTGAAATTGTTTGAGGAAGAACACAATTAGGGGTTGAAGTTAACATATTAGGGATTGTGTGAAAGTGAAGAAGAACGCAAATTAGGAAATTTTTTAGGAAGAAGCAAACATTGCGTGATGTTGGTTCTTCAAAACGATGCATCTCCTGCTTTGTATATGTTGCGTTTAAGAATCAAAAGCAAACGGAGAAGGAAATGCTGCGTTTATGAATGAAGAGAACAAAATAGTGCATTTAATCATCACATGCTGCTTAATGAAGCGAAAAAAATGATAGAACCCTGTCCCAAAATGATGCGTTATAAATTAACGTGGGACTCACTTCCTTTAAAAAATTCCACGTAATCAAATGGTGAGTCCCACATTAATTTTTTTTAAAAATCCACGTCAATTTAAATATTTTTCAAACGTTATGATTCATTTTAAATACCCTACAACGTTAGAGCCCATTTTAGAACCCGATGTAAACATTAGGGTTCATTATACTCTTTTGGCCAAAAATTAAAATACACGTGACATTAATGTTACATATAAACTAATGAAATAATACTTATATACCAATGTAACTCAATTTTTGAACTTAAACTGAACAAATGAAATATAACTTAAATTATTAATTTATTATAATTGTCTTAAATTATTAATTTATATCAAATTGAATATATTCATACCGAGTTTAAGAATAAGCTAAATTATGATAATGGAGTGAATTTCTTCATTATTTTTTCAACCAAAATAAAAAATAGATATCTTTTTTAAAATTAGAAATGAAAAATGTTTTCAATTCTAATTTTTTAAAAGACATAAAATATCTACATTCTTTATCATATCATAAATATATCTAGTCATAACAAGAATCAAAATTATCTTCATTATGTATCATAACCTAATTTCACCACAACAATGGCAAAACAAACATTTTTTTTAGTCTCAAAATTCTCCACACCCTAGAATTTACAAAACCAAGGTTTTTAATTATGTTTTTTAAAATTAGAGAAGTAATATATTGAAAAGGGCTCAATGGTCAATAAAGTCAAGTTTAATACTGTAATCCAAATCCAAATCCAAATCTAAATCTAAATCCAAATCCGACACACACAAAAAAAAAACTCAAGAAAAAAAATCAATAATATCAAATAAAAGGAAGAACTCTATCTTTCGCTTTTTTTATTTTTAATAATCTCCGAAACAAGGGTTTGTGTGTGTGTGCGAGTTATATTATCTTCCACCGGCCACAACATCATCATACTGCTCTTCTTTTCTCCTCTTCTTTGCCCTGAGCAGAAGAGAGAGAACCCCATCAGCAACGAAGCCCTCCAATCAATCCCTTTATCTATCTGCACCTATCCCTTTTCGTATCTCTATCTGTTTCAGTTTCTGTTACATAAAGTTATAATCTTTAGAGCTTTTAAATAGTCTAGCTGAATCTGCTGGGCATAGATACTCTTGCAGATAGGAAAAGAGTCGTCTTTTTTTGGTTGTACTTGTTGTAATCTTTTCTGGGTCTTGCTTTTTTTTTGGATCCTTTTATCTGTGCGTACTTCGATTTCGACGGCGGAGATTCAATCTTTGAGTGAAAGATCAAGGAATGCAGCAAGGTGATCAGACGGTGTTGAGCTTGAGGCCTGGTGGTGGTCGAGGAAGCAGACTCTTCAACGCACGTTCAGAGTCCTCCTCTTCCTCTAATAACTCTTCTTTTTCGTCGTCTTCTTTTGCTTTTGGCGATCTCCCTCTTTTGCGCCCTCATGGCGGCGCTCCTCCTTTGAAGGTTTTCCTCGTTGCCCATTTTGGATCTAGATCCATTTGATGCGTCTATCTATTTTTTTTTAATGTCCTGCATCTGTTTTTGCGTGTTTCGGATTGATTTTTGTGTTGTTTGAGAAAGATGCTAGCTTTAAATCCGAGGATTGGACTTTCTGTGTTAGAGTGTGGTTGTGATAGTGGATCTGCTACTGATTGTCAACTACCGGTTCATATCTGTTTCTGATGATTGTTTGTTTTCAATGGTCGTGTCTGCTTAATTACGTTGTCTTTATCTGCTTCTCCGTGGATGATTTAAAAAATGCGAGAATCATTATGTATTGGGTTTAATGAAAAAAAAAGCCTTAATTCCTGATTGGATATTTATCCACTTCTTTTGAAAACAGCCTCTCTAATATTTAGGTCAAGCGGACCGGATCTCTCCAGACTCCGCATATACTGGTTCTTGTTGATGTTGTAGTTGTTTTTAGATTTATGCAAGTGTTGAAAAAGAAGAATGTTTAATATATGGACCTTTTGTTTTGGCAAGTTACTTTTTTTATTTTATTTAACACAATACATTAAGTAACTTTTGCATGTAGCTTATTTAACTGTCCTAATTCTTGGTGGGGCACTAAATATGTGTTCCTGCTGTAAATATGGACAAACAGCAATATTGTAGGCTTTAGGTGGGCAGTTAAGGAGCTTCAAATTGCCCATAAAGAAATCTACTGACATTTCTTCTTTATGTAAGTGCAAATGCTGTTAACATGTAATGTGATAAGTACCTCATTTAAAGATTATTAGTATGTACTGTGTTCACATAGTGCCCTTGCTGGAGTTTCTTTTTTAGTTCTGCCCTGTGGCTGGACTGTGTAAATTTTGTCAGATAATGTGGCTGCAGTTGAATCATGCTTTACTAGAATCACTTATTCAAGAAGTTGCCTTTGTTTTCTTGCTACATAACTGTCTTAAATTTATTAAAACCTGGAACGTGGAAAATATGGGAACATCAAAATTCTACTTTAGTCTGTTCTCCTCTGTATGCTTATTCCTGTTATATTCAGTTATCACAAATGTGTGTGCCAAGTTGTGCCTGCTTCTTGTACTTCTATTAATTGATATTGACAGCACCTTTGACAAATATTTCATCTTATATTTCCAGTCATCTGGTGTATCTTCTGTTGCAGGATCATTGCTTGTGAACTTGCCATTATTTTGGCTGTAGCTTGCTGAAATTTGTTGATTAATGTGTACAATCTTTTGTTATTTTTAGACTGGGGACCTGCGATTTGAGGGTCGGGATCGACTGCGCTATACCAGAGAGCAGCTCTTGCAACTTCGAGAGGTAATACTTGTTTTATATACCTCAGATTGACTCCGAATTTCTGATGGCTTATATATGCAGTTCCAAATGGTGAGTATATGTTGGATAGAATATATGGCAAAGTGGGTTACCAAGATTTAAATTATGAGTGCTGATTGATCTTTTTGTGCCGATTATAGAGTCTCTGGTGTTATGTTAAACGTTGCATATTACTTCATTCCTTTAATTTTGTGTTTTCTAGTTCCTTATTAATTTTTTTAAAGGGACTGTTATTTAAAATAGCATATGGCTTTTTCATTACTGTTAGTTAAATATAACCTTAGTCATTTTATTTCTACTTCTTAAGAATTAGATCACGAGAGTAGTTCCTTTTGCGTAATTCTTGTCTGGGTCTTATTGTGTTAATGAATTTCTTATAGGCTGCTGCAATCTCTGATGAGATTTTAAAAGTCAAACAAGAAATTGAAGCTGAAGTATTTGGTGAAGATCAAAGCTGGACTCGTGGGGAGAGTAATGTGAGTTTCTGTTCTATTTTTATCATAACTTCATGCTTTTCTGTGCCCAGACCTTTTGTTGAAATTCCTAGATTTTCTGTTAGATTGAATAGCTAGTTATCTTAGCTTTGTATCCAGTTTTAATGCAGTACCAGTACCGGTAGGAAGGGGAATTAAGGCAATAATTGTGATATTTATTCAATGTAAGTTGTCAGCTTTAAGATAACAACATTTTTTGGTGAATGCAGCCACCAAATCAGTTGCAGAATCGTTATTCTGAGCCAGATAGTCGTGATTGGCGTGGTCGGTCTGCACAATTTCCAGCATCTGGAGAGGACAGGTCCTGGGATTCTGGTCGAGAAAATAGAGAGTTTGGGGCTAGATATGATTCCAGGTCTGAATCAAATCAGTTTAATCGTCAAGATCAATTGAACTTCCAGTTTGCTAGAGCTCAAATCTCTCCTAATCAAGTGGTAATCTAACTGATACATTCCATTTATTTGTGTATAGCCACCCTACTGGTAATAAGTGATCTTTTAAAAATGTTAACCTTGTAATTATTTCATTCAAGTAGTTGACCTGTTGCTTAATATTAATGTCTCTTAAATTTGTTACTGGATTCATTTATTTTCATTTATGTTTCTATTGTGTGTAACAGGGAGGACCAACTCCTCCTTTGGTGAAAGCTGAAGTTCCATGGTCAGCTAGAAGGGGAAATCTTTCTGAAAAGGAGCGTGTCTTGAAGACTGTTAAGGGGTAACCATAAAAATTATTCCTGAAACCATCGTTTTTCTTGTAGCAATACATGGTTTCTTGATGCTATTGCTCTTATTCATGGAATTATTTCTGAAATTTTTGTCGAATTCTAAAAATAACTAGATGTTTTTGAAGTTTATACATCAATAGTATCATTTTAACAAGTTCAATTGGTGCTTTTCATACAGGATACTGAACAAGCTCACACCTGAGAAGTTTGATCTTCTTAAGGGTCAACTGATAGATTCTGGCATAACATCTGCTGATATCTTAAAGGTTAATATTCTGCTTAGGTAAGGGGTTATTGAAATGATAGAGAACATTTAACAGAACAATAGGTAATGAGCTTGAACATTTAGAATATGCTTAGGTAAGTGGTTACTGAAATGATACAGAACAGTTAACAGAATAATAGGTAATGATACAGAACATTTGACTGAACTTTAAAGATTGAGCAAGTTAGGTATTTGAAAACATTTGACTGAACTTTAAAGACAAGCAAGTTATGCTTGTCTTTAGGCTTTCGAAATAGCTTACTGCTGTTCATTTTCACAATGATCTCACTGCATAACACGATAACTATTGCAAGTTAAAGAAAAATTAATTATGCATGTACATGGAAACAGAGGATACATTAAATGAGAGGCCCAATGAATGTTGATAGAGGAGAGTATACATTTGCTAAATAATGCTCTACTGAAATTGGAATATTAAGATACTGAAATTGTACATTTGTATACATTTGTGCTTTGTGGCTTGTATCTGCTTTCAAGTTAGCATTGTAAAGTCTATAAGGTAATCTCATTTCACCTATCAATGCAATCTTTTGTAGCCCCTGAACCATCTCCTTCTGGAACATTAGAAACATGATTTGTGCTTAGGGTCATGTTCACTTTCTTCTGGAACATTAGAAACAGATGTATGCATGAATAACAGATGTGCATTACACCTTGTGTAGTTCAAATTACACCTTGTTTAGTTCATTCCACCTTGTCTGTATTATATTCCTTATCTCCATCATCATCATTTCACTAATTCATCTAAATTTTCTACATTCTCTATGTTTTCATCAGTATTATCTACATTCTCTATGTTTTCATCAGTATTATCTACATTCTCTATGTTTTGACCCTCATCTTTAACTACATTACCTTGATTATGGCATAACATTGATTAAGTTCATCATTGTCATAGATGTCAATGAGCTTTTCAGAACACTAATTCTTCTTGCTGTTCACCAGAATGGTATCTTAAGCCTCATTATCTGACTGTGTTTGGACTTTGTTTGAACGCTAAAATATCCGATTAAATATGTTTTTGCTGTTCTACTCTTTATTGCATGTAGTTCAAGTTACAGATCAATTAAGTAACTGATTTGAGCAAGAGCAATACACAACTAAATCAGTTTCTTGTTTTCAACTTCTGTTTTTGCAGATTGAATTCAAATACACAGTTAAGACACAATCATCTATCTCTGCATTAATCCATATAAAAGGTAATATACTGTCTGCTTGATAATTTAGATACACATTTACTGAGTTATATGTGTGTAAACAGTTATGCAGTTTATGTTAATGACATAGGTTAATCAACTTCTTTGCTTTAATCGGATTTCACCTTTCAATCAACTTCTGCTATTGTTTGAATGGTTTCAAATAAATTGACTTGGAATACATCTTAATCATGATGTCACTGCATATTCTTTGGTTGCTCATATTGATTGTAAATAGAAGAACAAAGTTGATTTCCTACAAAGTTGATCAAATTAAGAACCTCAGTACTTGTATATGCATTCTGACTAAATGTCTCATCCAAAAAAACAAAAGCATTCTGACTAAATGTATCTTTCTAGCTCTTGTTTCCTGGACCCTGATGGTAGAAGCAAGTTATATTTGATGTGGGTCTTTGTACATGTTAAATCGGATTAGGTGACTTGCTCCTTTACTTTTTTGCTGTTGTGAAAGAACTTAAGAACAAATTCAGTGACTATGTCTTTAGTGTGATTCCAAGTTTTGTTTTTAAGCAAGTAAGCATTCAGACCATCAGAACCAAGTGCTTTATTTAGTTGTGTTGGCTCCAACTATAGTCTCCATTGTTGTGTTTATAGTTTCTATGTTTTATATCATATTAAGCTCTCTTTATCATTTTGTTCAATGTCTAGACTTCTGACAGCTCATAGGATCCTACTCTCACTTCGTTTATGAATTGCAGTACCAAGTAGACAAAAAAACTGTCACTCGTTTATGAATTGGCTTTCATGTCTTGCAAGTCACACATACTTCTGTTATTTTTATATTGTAGTCTCATCTAATATTATCTTCTCATTCTACATTCTACTTCTATCAAAAGAAAAACAAACAAAAACATGTTGGATTCCAATCTTTAGTATTTAGTGTACTAATTCAGTAAGGCAGGCACCTAATTGTTGAGGATCAAAACCAGAGATGGTAGACACATGGAGGTTAATCTACTGGCACTTGATGAAACATATAGGTTAATATGCAGCCCTAACATCCTTTCAAACATTTTAAAAGCTATTTTTAGGGAGATTACTGAACTGCCATTTACTTTAGAGAAAAGGAATACATCATTTGCAAACGAAATATTTATGATTTTAGTTTCTTACATTTTGTATGCTGCATGAATGGGTCCTGTACAATTGTGATATTATCACTTAATAAGTGACCTTCTGAAGAAGATAGGTGTGTTGCATCATTCATTTGTAGCTGCTGTTTATGAATACTCTTGATGTCATGCATATAGTAGCAATAAGTGAGTATTTGTGGCTGCTGTTATTGGTGAATTTCTCAACCCCAAATCATTAATTTACCTTATATATCATATGATACATATTCTGATACCTTTGCAACTTAGGTATGCCTTAATTTAAATTGCATCAACCATGTAGAGGGCTTCATAACCCTTCTTCTTCAACTTGTCAATGAACTTAATTAGATTTCTGTTTACTTAGTTAATTAGGTTACTTAGCTATATGTGTCATTATGTTATAACCTGACTTGGATTTATTTTTGTTTACACCAAGCATCAACATTCAGTCCATGGCTTTCACCATTTCTTTATATGCATCATCCATGCTTCTCTTTGACTCCTTATGAA
>JANJEY010000235.1:2040969-2060054 GCA_024703695.1 Erythroxylum cataractarum | reverse complement strand
AAGAACAACGAAATAGAATTCTTTATAATTATTGTTTTGTGATTTAATTTGATTTTTCGTATATGGTTTTAACTCTTTAAAAAAAGAACAAATACATAGCGAATGTCTTGTATATTGGTGTTTGTTTATTTGTTTTGTAAAGTTCTTATTGGATTTCAAGAACAACGAAATAGAACTACTTTTTACAGTTTTTAATCTTCGTATAAAGACGCAAGCCTGTCATCTTTATCCAACATCTGTTTCTTTATAAAAGTCATGCCTTTTTGGTTTTGATAAAGCCTTAACCTTTGGATAAGGAGAATAATTACTTTTATTTGTTTTGTTGCGTTAATGTTGAAGGGCAAATTATTTTTATTTTTATTGAGGATAAAAATGGTATTATATTATCTTTCATTCCATTAATGCAACAAACCAAACATTATTGGTATTAATACAAAAACCCAAGTTACAAACCAAACATTATTTTTTATTTTTTATACACATCCACATCTCTTTTTACTATTATACTCATATCCATAGCCATCCTCATGCTCAAACCAAACATCTACTTAGTTTTTCAGGATACATATGTGGAAGAAAGATCCCGCAAGACAGTCTAAAACCCTAAGATTGTCGTACCTTCAGGGCGTCTGAACACGAAGAGTCGATTTTTACAACGTATTAGGTACTAGCAGGTCTAGACCCGATCAGGTATATTCTTTTGACTATATCAAATTGTTTATTTATTTATGTATTGTTTTAGTAATTTTATTTACAGAACTAATTAGCGTGTCAGTTTTGCTTATTTACGCTTGTACGTATATTACTTTTTTATTGTCACATCTGTATGTGAGTCTATTAAAATTAGTTTTTTTTATATAAGACTGTGTATTATTATACCTCCTTAGACCTTATTTTATTGCGAGACTTCAATTTTGAATGTAATGATAATAATGAGAAGTGGTCGAATTTGGCTTGACTAATTGCTAACCTTACCTATTTCCCTATTCCCTTCTTTTGGTGAAAGGTCTATAATGTGTTTCTGGCATCCATTAGCCTACCATACAAAAGTTATGTCCTTGTGAGTTTTTGCATCGAAAAGGGTATCCTCTCGTATACTGGTATACCCTAAAGAGGAAAAGGAGATAGTGACTTTTGGTTGGTCTTTTTGCCGAGATTTGTCTCATGCAATGTACATAAAAAGAACTTCTTCTACAAATTGAGTCACACCCCCCACATCATTATCGCTTTTCAAGGACCACAATAGCAAAAATCCAGTTACATGTGAGTTATTAACAGGTTCTTTTAATTTAAGAAAAATCGCAGGCTTAAATTGTCCTTATATATGTAGCCGTTTAAAATTTAAAGTTAAAGTTTTACCTCTCGCATTGAATCTATCCAGCTTGAGCTGGGATTAATCTACGTGAAGACTAAACATTTCAAGATTTCAAGTAACCAAAATTATGCTTAAATTATAACAGCGAAATATTTTACTAAGAATTTCACTAAAATGTGGCATGTCGAGAGATTCAAAAATATACAGTCTTATTTTTAATTAATAGAGAGATTATTTTTTATAAATTCACAATTCTTTTAAAAAATAATTGAAATAAAACAACAGTCAAATCTGTAAAAAAATAACTGTATCAATAAATATAAAAGTAGAAAAAGATACGGTACCTAACATTTTCTATAAGAGTAGAGTGTCACCTAACAATAATTTATAATAATTATGATTGATTTGGTAATTTGTGCTACTAATTATGAAAACATTATTAATCATATTAGCATTAAAAAATGATAAATTATATGCAATATAAATATTATATATAGACTAATTAAATACTACTAATGCAATGAGTTTGACTTAAACCAATTGAACTTAATATAAATTAATAATTTGATAACATTATAATAAATTATTAATTTAGGTCTAATTTAATTAATTCAATTTAAGTTTAAAATTGTATAAGCAGCATTTGATTGGTTAAAAATTAATATTTGTATCGTATATATTTTATCATTATTTTTGAAAACTACATATTATCCAATTGGTGTCATTCAAAATGGGCCGATATATAGATCGGTATTTAAACCCGATACATCAACCTTTTATTTTGTGCCAGTTTTAGTCTTATACGTACTGTTATTCATATCAGTGCTTTCCTTATTTATGAGAAGTTCATCATCATTCAACAGCTCAGACACAGTGACACTGAGAAGAACTCGTGATGCATTTATGATGCCTCTAAGTGGTTCCTAACTATGTTCTCATCTATGTTTGTTTCCTTCTCTACTGTTACTATCCATCAACATTGACCTTCCAATATAGTTTGAGTGTATCAATACCTTACACTCAGTTCTTCTCCATTAAAACCTGTTGCAGTAGTTGCACAATACCGCTCTTTCTTCTTTCTCTCTTGTGGAGGGTGCAATGGCAGTTCAAGGAAGAACCCATTTCTTGTTTATGGTAGCTTTTGTTGCTTCATCCTCTATCACATCCATTTTTGCTGCTTTGACTGTGCAGCAAGAGCTAGATCGAATCTCAGCTCTACCTGGTCAACCACCAGTGACCTTCTCTCAATTCTCTGGCTATGTCACTGTCAACCAGGAACATGGTCGTGCACTGTTCTACTGGTTCACAGAAGCAACAACGTCTCCTGACAAGAAACCACTCCTTCTCTGGCTCAATGGAGGTCAGTTATTAGGTTCTCATGCTTCTTTTTTTTTTTCCTCCGCGAAATGCATGTTTTTGTTTCTTTCTTTCCCATCTTCTTCATTGTCATCTGTTAGCTAGGAACTTTACATGAATTTGGATGAACTCAACAGAAGTATGAAAGTGAGAAGATTCTAATCTATTTTCAGGAAACAAGATTCCGACGAACTGCGAAGTTCAAAACTATGGTTTCCGAGTTCCTTTATACACCAGACGATTCACAGGACTCATCAATCTTTTCTTAAATAAAAACCCATCAAGCTCGTTTCTTTTTCATGAATGGAACCTGTATTATTCTATTAGTTGCATCTTTACTATACTATAAATTAATATTCCATGCATGTCTAGTCCCACTCTTCTCTTCTTTCTTCACCTCTTTGCAGTTGCACATGTCTTCTCTATCCATAGCTCTACCTCGGGGCAGATTAGTGTGTTCCCTCGATTAAACAAAACAACCAGAAATGAGAAAAGGAGGGGAAAAAAAAGGAGCCACATGGGTCTTCGTGATCTTCCTCTGTAACTTTAATGGTTTCATTGCTTCCATAACAGATGTTTATTCCTTATTGTAGGACAAACCCTGAATCCTCCCCAACACCAAACACTTGTTCAAATCTTTATCTGTTCCTTTGTTGTCACTTGCAGTGTATGTTTCTGTAGTCAAGCAGTATATACCAAAATGTAGCCCGAAAAGTAAACCAGCTTTTTCCTGTTGGAAAAAACTGTCCACAACTTTTTCCATGTTTTGCCTGGCAGAAGGTTGCTTCTTTTTCTCGCACATGGTGGTTTACTTTTCATACTTAGTTTCTTTCACAGTTGACTATTATTGGGTACTGTAATAGAAAAAGGAAATGAAACTGCAACCCTCTTACTTGCAGTTGCAGCTTCACTTGTTTCTTAGTTGAAGCACGCGCATTCTGAAAGAAACTGGTGGCTATGATGATCTTTTATCTTTTCCAGGACCCAGAAATAGAGGAAAATAGTTTGTAATTATTAGTGAAAGCTTTAAAGGGATGGTCACTTTTGGGTCTTTTTTATATTTGGAACCTGACACATCCAAGTAGAAATTTATAATGGTTTACTGTTTCAGTCTCTGCTTTGCCTCGAGAGACTGAAATGGAAAGCATAATCTATGAAACAGCAAAAGTTGTTGGACCACCTCCTTTAATGTCTCTGAACTTGGAAGAAGTTGCAACCTTTTTGGAACTGAGTAGGATTACAATGTGCATTACAGAACTTTTACTGTGCTTGTATCACAAGAGTCTGCAGAAAAGAATTAAATCAGATGAGCTTGGACTTAAGTTTTTGAATGATGGGGAACAAAGAAAAATTACCCCATCAATGAGTTTATACAAACAATACTGATAAATCAGGTGTGCTAATGCAGGTCCTGGATGTTCATCTGTTGCATATGGAGCATCCGAGGAGATTGGACCTTTTCGGATCGGTAGAACTGGTTCTTCTCTGTATCTGAATAAGTATTCATGGAATAAAGGTGCATAACACGGTACAAGCAGTAGATACTAGTTAAAAATGAATCTTCAAATGCTTATGTCAGTCCAATTCGTGCTTACAGAAGCAAATCTTCTCTTCCTGGAATCACCTGCTGGTGTTGGTTTCTCCTATACAAATACAAGCTCTGATCTCAAAGATTGTGGGGACAAGAGGACAGGTTTATCTCATCTCTATCTGTGTGTATGTTCTTGTTATGCAATTTAGTAATAATCAGTGTGACTACTTCTGTGACACAGCTCAGGATGCATTTGTGTTTCTATTTAAATGGATGTCAAGATTTCCACAATACAAGCACAGAGATCTCTATATTGCCGGGGAAAGTTATGCAGGGCATTATATTCCTCAGTTAGCAAAGAAAATCGTTGACCATAATAAAGCCTATTCAAAACCCATTATCAATATCAAAGGAATCCTTGTGAGTTGAACTTTAAAAAGTTTGCAGAACAACTTTATCCATGGAAGTTGGAAAATATTTTTCTTATGTTTTACTACTGCAAATTATGCAGGTGGGAAATGGTGTGACAGATGACTATTATGATAGCATTGGAACTATCACATTTTGGTGGACGCATTCGATGATATCGGATAAAACTTACCGAGCCATTATGGAGAATTGCAATTTCAAGGAAGATAAAACCACAAATAAATGTGATGATTCCGTGAATTATGCAATGAATCATGAATTTGGAGACATTGATCAGTACAGTATATATACACCCTCTTGCATCCAACTTCCAAATAGTACTGTAAGGCTCAAGAATGCAATTCTGCAGAGAAGGGTCTCTGGTTATGATCCTTGCACTGAGAATTATGCAGAGAAGTACTACAACAGACCTGATGTTCAGAAGGCAATGCACGCTAATGTCACAGGAATTCCTTATAAGTGGACTGCCTGCAGGTAAACTCAATTGTTCTTTCTAACCCCTTTTTCTATTTGTTCATTTTCAGAATGAAAACTTGAAAACTTGGCCTTATTCTAATGTCATAAGAACTAATGTTTCTCAGTGATGTGCTCCTTAAGAATTGGAACGATTCTGAATCTTCTATGTTACCTACCTACAAGGAGCTAATTGCTGCTGGTTTACGAATCTGGGTTTTCAGGTAAATTCTTGAAGACACTGTCTGTCTAGTAATCGTTCATATTGTTCATTGACAACCATTGACCTCTTATAAATGATAAAGTTTGAGTGTTTAGACTTGATCGAACTCAAATTCTGACATTACACCGAACAAATTACTAATTGAAAAATGTTAGATTTCTCCTTTTTTGGGGTCTCCTATAGTATATTGGTCTTAATGAATGAATCGTGCATGACAAATGAACATTCTCTGATGTCTCATGTCCTGATACAGTGGTGATACGGACTCAGTGGTTCCGGTGATGGCCACTAGGTTTTCTCTCAGCCACCTTAATCTTACCATTAAAACTCGTTGGTATCCCTGGTACTCAGGCAAACAAGTTGGAGGATGGACTGAAGTTTATAATGGGCTAACGTTTGCAACCGTAAGGGGAGCTGGTCATGAAGTTCCATTGTTTCAACCCAAGAGAGCTTTCATTCTTTTCACATCATTCTTAGCAGGAAAACCATTACCAAGATTCCAATAACGGGTCAAGAATCATGGGTTTAGATTCAAAAGAATTTATATGAACATTAGGCAAGACCCCACGTAAGTGACGGGTCAAGCACCTAATGGCTAGAATAGCCATCATTTGTTCAAATATGAATTCTTGAGGACAATGTGTTCCATTCAAAGTTTCCAACTTTCATCTTACCATCAATCCCCATGGAAAAATGTTTTCTTTTCTCTGCTTTTGAACTTCTGGAAATGCAGGAACATGCAGCTCTAAAAGATTCCTGTTCTTCTCAAGCACATACAAAGTCTAGCAAAGTGAAATAATGAAGTTTCACAGCCTCTGATCATTAAGAATGCAAACCCTGTAACAATAATCCGGTCTTTTAACCTAAGCTGAGAAGGTGAAGAGCAACACAATCAAGTTTGTCTACTTCTATCATATATGTTCTTGTGAATGATAGATAAGCTAAGAGTTATCCACAAACTGATTGGTTCAATTTTTGAACATGCGTATTGCATGTTTTGTAACATAAATGTCGCAGGTTCCAAATGTAATTCACCATTCAAACCATAAACAGTTATTTTAAGATGAACAAGCTATTGAAATCGAGTTGTACAAATAAGCATTTCTACTGCTCTGTCCAACTACAAAATTGAAACTCACGTTGGACGATGTATATGAGACCAGTAACTTGTTTTATTTTAAACCCTCGCTTTGACCAGGTGGCATTCCTAAGCTTTGGGCAAGATCATTCATCCTTTGCTTCATGGCCT
This sequence comes from Erythroxylum cataractarum, assembly GCA_024703695.1. Classification (NCBI taxonomy): domain Eukaryota; kingdom Viridiplantae; phylum Streptophyta; class Magnoliopsida; order Malpighiales; family Erythroxylaceae; genus Erythroxylum; species Erythroxylum cataractarum. The sequence goes on along the minus strand of JANJEY010000235.1, from coordinate 2,053,498 downwards.
TTAAGAACCAGATGACACCAAGATTTCAGATTAGGTAAAATTACTGAGAGAAACAGCTTTGATTTGAGAAGGGAATCAATCTATTTTACCTGAACGCTCTTTTGGTGTGCGTCCTTGTATGCTTCAGTAACTAAAAGTGAGAGTTTCTGCAATCAAAAGGATATTTATTTACTGGTCCAATTTGCAAATGGATTACAAACGGAAAATGCTTCTGCATTGTTACCATGGAAATCAAGTACAGAGACCAAAGATCATCATATATGCATTCTCCATAATGTAGCAGAACTAGATACTCAAGTTAGTCCATATACTCACTTCTGAACCTAATTCCATCGCAGCCTCAGTGATCTCAGTGCGCACAGGTTGCTGGTTTCCTGACAGCGTGACCTTAAATGTGAAAATAAGAAAGTAAAGAAAAGTAAAACCTTATGTCAGTTCAAACAGAACAATGCACATAACAGTTGCAATATTGGCAATTGAAGTAAAGAATGTTTGCTTTTCATTCAAACAAATGCATAAACTATTACCACCAGAACTAAAAATCTTTTCAAGGGAAGAAAAAGATGCATGCACATTGCCAGCCACTCAGCCTCTATCTGATGTTTAAAAGCAGGAGAGGGCTTTTATCCTAGGGATACATAGCTAACAGCTACAGATCAATTCTTAAAGGGTTTCTCAACATAAAGGTATGTGCCCTTTACACTGATAAACCTATAAACAACCTAGTCCACTTCCATGATGCTCAAAACTTCACTTGGTAATGAATCCACCTTAGAAGGCCAAATTATGCACTCCAAATAACTTTATCCGCTGACCAAGAGATAAATAAGCAAGTTTTTCAAGCTTTAGAATCCGGTTAAGAATAAATTTTACGTCTTCAAAACAAAAATTCTTGTGTTTTACAGACAACACCGGGAGAGAGTTTTGGACTAGTTGTACACTAGACCATAATCAAAGATTTAAACTACCAAAATCTTGTTTTTATCTTGATATACAAGATGCCTACAAAACATAGGAAAATACTTATACTCCATCAAGAAACAAGGACATTTAAAATGAACCACAGAAAATGTCTGCAAACTAGACCATAATCAAATATTTAAATTACAAATTCTTGCTTTTCTCTTGACAAACAAGTTGCTCGCATACACAAAAAAGTAGTTACTCAAGGATATTTAAATTGGACCACACAAAATGTCCAAAGGGATGGAGAGGCTACCTTGATCAGCTCACCTTCACAGTAACCATCAAATTCTGCTCTGTAGAAAAGAACAATGAAACGGAAAGAACCTAGTGACTACCTCAAAAAAAGATCAAGGAATTTATAGATGGAGACTGGATGATACAAAGAAGTCATACGCAGCAAGCTCTTTTTGCACCCGAACTGCCTCAACTTGAACAACCATTTGTGCCTTCTTCACTGTCTCATACAGGTTCTGCATGTTCCCAAGAATCCCTGCCTAAAACAAAATTTTAACAACTGTAGTTAGCCTTATTCAAACAGCTATTAATTAGAATTTTTGTTTCATAAATGGATGACTATGAAGTCATGGAAACTAATACAGGTTTAATATGTGTGTGTGTGCGTGCGTGCGTGCGCGTGTGTGTGTGTGTGTGTGTGTGTGTGTGTGTGTGTGTGAGTGAGAGTGAGAGAGAGAGAGAGAGAGAGAAAATTGGTATTATTTATAGCAAGAAAAGAGTGAAATGGTAAACCTTTGAAGGAGCATCATCACCCTTCTCATTATTTTCCTTTTTCCCTCCAAACAGACCATATACACGGAAAGATCTATTACTAAGCCCACGATTGTGGTGACTAGACAAAGAGCCAAACTGTTTCCCAACAAGGTTTGCATTTAGATTCAGGTTACCTGTATGTAAAGATAAGAGAAAAGTTAAAGTAATCCCATAAGAAAAAGGAGAGTTGTCATTTCTCAAAACACACAACAACAAATACATGACTTGACCAACAAAGGAAATGCAAGTATATCATATAATTTTCCCATCCACAGTTTCCCTGATCCAGTAACTTAGAAAAACTATATAAGCAATAGTAAATGCTTGGAACTTAGAACAATCACATACACAAAGAAAAAAGTAGATGTGCAAAGTTGAAATTGTTCCGATTCTAGAACCATATGCGAGCAACTCACTGAAAACCTTCATTCCACCAAAAGAGTCAACTCAATTATCCCATTCAAGCATTTCACTGCTACCCCACTTGTAATGAGCATATATTTGATTCCCTCAAATGACACACATTTCCATGATATAATCACAAGTGCCAAAGCCAAACAAAGTAAGCCCTGACTGAATTCTGTACAAAAGACAAAAATTGAAGGGCATAGAACCCGAGTACAATCACAAGAAGTAGCAAGACTAACCACAACAAACTAAATCACCAAATGAAAAACCCAAAACTAAGAAAATAAATAACAAACAGCATCCAGATGAAAGTGAGTCCAAGCTTGGAGAAGTTCAACTTTGTCTTACTTGCAAGAAGCGAAGAAGGGTAAGGCTTTCTTCGGTCATCGAGTGCGTTGAGGTTCGAGACCGGAGCAACCACCGCAGTCGTCGACGCCATTTTTACACACTAGTAGATAAAGCTCAAACCTTTGAGTTTCTAATTTCGAATATTGTGTGTTTTTTCTTTTTCTCATTTACTTTTTTTTGTAACAAGTACATTGAGCCATCTTAGAAAACGGACCATTCATGAAGTGCCACGTCAAGGAGACATTTTCTCTTGTCCTTTCAGAGACAAGCTCTTGAGCTTCGGCCCATGTTGTTTGGGCTTTGTCTCAGTCATGTAATGTTTTTTCTCCGCATTTTTTTTATTATATAATTTATTGCATAATAATAATATTATTATATATCGTATTGTTTTAATATTTTAATATGTATATATATATATATATAATAGTATATATATTATGTGAATTTATGCATGCATTTAGGATTGAAAAATCAATGTGAACCCAACTTGTCTTGGAGTTCACAAACAAAAGTCTAATTTGACTGTCTTTATAAAAATCGGGCCATAGTGGCCTAATTAGTTTCAATTCTTCGTTGAGGCTTTTATTTATAGAAGGTCTTGATTTACTCTTTTTTTGACGACCCTCTAGTCCCGTTAGAAGATGATGTTGAGCAGGGTCAATAATTAATCAACAGCTGACCAATTAAATATGTGATGATTATTTGTAGGCAAAAATATATAAGTTACGAAAAAATTTATAAGATCTTGAGATTTCAGAGTTATCTGATCTGAACCATAATTGACTTGACTTTAATGGTCTGAAGGCCACATGCGTGAAATCCGAGACTGTTTAGCTCTTTTTTGTGATGCCTCAGGACAGCGAATCAACGCTCAGACGACAAAAATCTACTTTTCCCCCAATGTCTCCCCACTTGATTGTGGTAACATCGTTCGCATTTTAGGGTTTGCCCAGGCGTTGGACCTCGGCAAGTATCTGGGGGTACCATAAACGGGTTACCCAATCCACTTATTCCCATATCCTTCATAAGGTTCAAGCTCGTCTCTCAAGGTGGCAGGCGAACGGGCTTTCATTGGCTGGCAGGGCCACATTATGTCAATCGGTACTAGGGGCTCTTCCCCTATACACGATGCAAACGGCTAAACTCCCTAAAGGCTTGCTCCGTGACATGGACCGGGCCTGTCGACGATTCCTTTGGGGCGCCACTCCGGACCGACATCATGTTCACCTTGTTTCTTGGCCATAGGTATGTAGTCCGAAGTTCTCCGGAGGACTGTGGTTGAAAAATTTTGGATGCCATGAATGCTGCAGTGCATATGAAACTTGGTTGGTCCATCTTAACGGAGCCACACAAGCTTTGTAATAAGGTATTCCGTGCTAAATATCATCTGGATGGGCACTGCCTACCTTGCCTGATTGCCAAACCTGATTCTTCCCCCCTCTGGCGTATTATTTGTGCCTCTTTTCCTTCGTTGTTGGCAGGATCTAAATGGTCAGTGGGGAATGGTCATCGGGTCCGTTTTTGGAATGACCATTGGGTGCCGGGCGTTACTGGACCACTCCTCTCTTACTCTGTTATTGTGGTTCCTGCAGAGCACCTTCTCCGCCCAGTTAGCGCGTATGTTGACCGCTGGGGAGAATGGGCGTGGAGCGAATTTCGGGACTTTCTTCTGTCTCATCTGCTTATGCATATTGCTGCCATCTTACCGCCTCGGCCCTACCACGAGGAGGATCGCCTGTATTGGTCCCTCGAGCCTAGTGGTAATTTCTCTACCCGCTCTGCTTACTGTCTTCTTCGCCAGCATGCGTGGTCGAATCAGAGTAACATATGGCCACTGATCTGAGACTGGCAAGGTCCGAAGCGTATTCAACTCCATCTGTGGCTTGTAGCTCAACACTGACTTATGACTAATGGCAGGCGCTTTCAGCTCTCCCTCGCGGACTCTCCTGCCTGTGTTGATTGCCCTGTTCATGAGGAATCCCTCTCTCATGTCTTCCGCGACTGCTGGCGGGCTCGCAGGATCTGGGATCAACTGGTTGCGCTGAGGTACAGGCGCGAGTTCTATTGTGGCACTTTTTCCTCTTGGCTTGAACGCAATCTCACGTCACCCCCTGGTCCCCAAAGGGAACGTCCTTGGCCACTGGTCTTTGGGGTGGTTCTTTGGAAACTCTGGACATGGCGTAACGAACGGTGTTTTCACCCCGGCGTGTCTACCGAACATCATGTTGGTGAGATTTATTCCTATGTTCATGAGGCGGTTCTTGCTCGCCAGTTACAGAGTGATGTGCGGCCTCCCTCTGTGAAAAAGCGCCGAGTCCTTGAGATTTGTTGGAAGCGACCTGAGGAAGGCTGGGTTAATCTGAGCACCGATGGCTCTTCCAAAGGGAACCACGACTTTGCTACTGCTGGTGGTTTGATTCGGGATGCTGGGGGTCGTTGGCTGGTTGGTTTTGGAACACATTTAGGGGTCTGTTCATCCTGGCAGGCGGAATTATGGGATGTATACCATGGACTGAATCTTGCGTGGTTCCATGGGTACTCATAGGTGGAGCTGACTGTGGATTCTGCTATGGCTGTAACTAGTTTCACCAGGGCATCGCTTCAGGTGGTTCATAACTTAGTTCTAGCTATCTGGGAATTGTTGTCCAGGAATTGGACTGTGCGGGTGAGTCATGTGTTTCGGGAAGGCAATCGATGCGCGGATTGGTTAGCAGCCTATAGCTATCGTCTTCCTGTGGGCGTGCAATGATTCTCTGAGGCTCCCGCAGGACTGTCGCCATTACTTTTTGCTGATTCAGTTGGGGTAACCCTACCCTGTGTTACTACCATGTAGTTTCTTACTTTGGGCATTTGCCCCGTTTCTTACATTAAAAAAAAAAACTAACTTTAGAAAAGTGTCATCATTGATCAGGCTTTGGACAGGTGGACTATTCGGGCTAGGCCTAAAAAGTTGGGTCAAATTTGAGTTATAGTTAATCCCTTCGAAACTAATTCAACCAATCGTAAAAAACAATTTTTTTTTAAGGAGACTAATAGAATAATTTATACAGTAAGTTTGGGGGCACAGATTCTTTAGAAATTCTCTAACAGGATAAGGTGGCACTCATTAGGTGTGGTAGTAAAATAAGTGATGTTCACATCAAAATGATCGGCATAGTTTGCTAATAAGTCGGCGCATCTATTGCTCTATCAGGAAACATGTCGATGAACAACAGTCTAGTTCTTAATAAACAGTTTGTTAATACTCCGGAAGATAAGATTGAGAGTCTATGATCTTCAGTATGAGGAGAATAGGATATCAAACACCGCTTTCGAATCTACTTTAAATTCGATCCGTCGATAGCCTAAGGTCCAAGCAAGTGAAAAACAATATCTTTGATCAAGCTTCGAACGGGTGGACTGCTCAGGCTGAGCGCAAAGAGTGTTGGATCGTGACGAAAGAGCCAGAGAGAATTCAAATTTCTCTGTTAAACCACAAGCAGGTTGAGCTACCCATTTTCTTGGTCAACTGGAAATCCACCAGTTTCACAACCTGCAGTAGCTTTCCTTGAGTGAGCTATGTTCGATTGTTAAGTGCTAGATTCGAGTTGTACCTTCGTCTTCAACCTTGTCTTTTCTTCCGTACGACAACAGAGAATGGCACAGTGGTTTGTACGCAGGAATATGGATTCTTTCACTTAAACAATTCAGGGGTTGTCTCTAAACCAAGGATTTTAATCTTTGGTTATTGTTCATAACAGAGATCCATTTGGATCAGAGGAAACCATGGAGGAGGAAGAGAGTATAGACGAATCTTTCATGTTGGATTAATTCGGAGAATATATTCTTTTAATCAAACTTTCATCCATAGAAACTGTAGAATAGAAGCTATTTACATGTAAATAAGATGAACACGAAGTACACTGTAACTTGAGAAGAAAACCATAACTCACTGTGAATTAGTAAAACTTTTAACAATTGCACGCTCAGTTGGAGTAAAACTTGGTAACTGCAGCCTACCAAAACATAGTTGTGTGGAATCCAAGTGCCTAGCCACCTGATAAAGGTCCGATATAGACTAGCTTTGTCATACCTGAAATTGGTGATGGCTGGTAGTGTATTAATACTGAAACGAATGATCATCCATGTTCTTGTACTTGCATCTTCAAGACCAAGACGTCCATGACCCCATTCCTTCCAGTTTCATTCTCAAAATCCCTGACAGTCGGGAAGAATATATGATAGGAATCAAGTTCTCAACCATAATTGAGAGCTTCTGCGATCGTATCTCTAGCTGTATTGCACAATAGCTCAGGGTTGCTTCCTTCTATAGGCTTATGAATAACAACTTTCACAGACCCCGTATTCAGGATACCCTCATTACCGGCAGGCAAGATTTTCCCAGTTCCCATAATGGTCATAGGAACCACTGGCACTTTCATTTTTGTTGCAACACTGAATGCACCCTTCTGCAGGATAGCAACATCACAAAATAAGGGTTTAGATTCAAGTTTATTATATTACTATAGATCTTGGGAAAAGGCCAAAACTGTGACACGGCAAGGAGAGTGAGGCAGAGACGCAGGCCATCTATTTGCAGTAACCTGTTAAAGACGGAAAAGTGATCCATAGATGTTAAGCTTAAACTTCGAGTCTTTAAATGGCTTCACTACATCCACCTCTATCTAAAACCAAATCTTCTTTCTCCAGGCAAAGTCCATAGAGATAAAAAATATGAAAAGTTAAAAAATCAGGATGCAGTAATAGATGATTGTGATGAATGCCAAAGTGCAGAAATAAAGTGCCCCTTCACTAGATATAAATATGGTAAGTTTTTAATTGGGAGTCGAGAGCTTGTTTCTTATTTTTCATAATCAGAAAGTTTTGGTAATATCTAAAAAGCTACAATAGAACATGGGTTAGAAGATTCCCAACTGAACTCACCTTAAAAGTGCCTAATTTTCCATCTTTACTTCGCGTTCCCTCTGGAAAGAAACAAACAGAGGCACCATTCTTGAGTACATCCATACATCGTCTAAGACAGTCCTACATGCATAGAACTATCTCACACTCGAATCCACATCTTGGAAATAAGAATTCAGACTTACAACAAGCCAAATGCAATCTTAGCAAAAGAAATAGATGAAAGTACATACCAACTGGCTTCTGCTGTCCATTCGCTTCAGAGGAATGACACCCATCATAGACATGGCCCACCCAATAATAGGATAGAGAAAAATGCTAGTTTTACTGATGAACTTAAAGCTTCGGCCAAGTGTGAGGAGTGTAAAGATGTCTAGAAAACTTTGGTGGTTCGAAACATATACAGCAGGAGTATCCGGATGGGGGAGATTCTCCAACCCCTCATACTTAATTTTGAAAAAGGGAGTAACACTTAATGTTGCCCAAATTTTTGCAATAAAGAATTGAGCTTTTCGTCGATGACGATCCAACAGGAGTACAAAGGGATGTTGTACCAGCATTAGCACAAAGAGAAAAATGGCAGCAGTAGCAGTAACAGCATAAAAGCATATTCCTCTAACTTTTGATGATAATTTGATATCTGTAAATGGAGAACTCTTGTTCAGGATACATGTCAGTATTTAGATTGAAGGTGCAAGTCAGAGACAAGGTTCTTAAAAAGACCTGATAGTGGATATGCTGCTTCAGGAATCCCAGTTCCTGTAAGTTCGGATCTCACAACTGTGCTCCTCACAAACTTATCTCTTCTGTGAAGTTCACAGCCAAAATGTTCATGGTTTGACTCATGCATAGTGTGATGCAACTGAATCGCTTGGTGCTTCTTTGGAATGCATGGGAAGCCATTCAGGGCTTTCGTCAAAGGAAAGAAACAATCTAAAAGAGGATGGAGAGGAATAAATTAGAAAGCTAGGAGTCAGAAACACAGCATTCAAGGTCAAACAATATGTAACAAAATTGGGATGAAGACAGAGCTCTAATTTCAGCATTACAATGAATACGCAAGCATTGCTATCTTAACCAATTAAATATTGATATTTCGCTTGTCATCTATTAAGGGAAGAAAAACATAAATAAAAAAGAAGGTAGATGAACTTACACTGCTTTTGATTTCTAACAGCTTCCTGGTTATGGCGAGAGAATCCAATATGCAGTTCCATATACCCACATAACTGTATTAAGAAGCAACCAATAACTAAATTAAAAGGAAAAGAAAATCTCCCAGAGTTGTAATAGAACGATTAATTACAGCCACAGCACTACAATGTATGGCACCCTAACAATCCCTTAACAGATATGATCCTATTTGTCAGAATACCAGAAATAGGAACATTAACATCGAACACTTCTTCAATCCTGGACCCTCCAACTTCTTCTAGAATATCTGTTCCTAAACATCTTCATCAAGTTATACAACGAATGATGCCCTTTGGATCAACCATCAAAAGGGACCAAACTTTGGAACTAGGCATTAGAATAGCTCCTGAAACTCTGGAACAGTTATAGTTTCATTTCTCTTGCTCTTCACCAATCACACGTAACAAATCAAACATGAACTTTGAGCTCACTTTGATTGAACGCACTCCAAAGCATTAGTAAACCAATTAAAAACAAAAGAATAAACTTTCCAAGAAAATGGAAACGAAAAGGAATACCTCGATAAGATAGAGATAATTACCGGCAAAGAAGATGAGGGAGGAGACTTACTCGATCTTCTACAACCTAAAAATTTCATAAAGAACGCACAAATTATATACTTATACACAAATTCAGACAAGCATCCATATATATATATATACACACACACTCAGAGAGAGGGAGAGAGAGAGGAGCGAAATTACAGATAAGAACAGGGGAGTGGATAGTGTGAAGAGAGACATCCATTGTATAGACTAGCAAATGCTTCACTCTCTTTGTGATTTCTCCATCACTCCTCCTCTTTTATAGAGAGGAAAATGAGAAAGGGGTTTAGGGTTTGTTTGTTTGACTGGAAAAGAGAATGTCAATTCTAAGGCGTTAATTCACACACACTCTCGCTACGTTTTCCGTTTTAACCGCGAAGCGATTCGCTCCGTTGGCGCCTTTGGACTGAAACCGCCACCACGCGTCGTGTTCCTCAGCTACCACTGGTGACAATGGCCGGGCCGGGGGCCAACCCCGTAGCCCGTAGCCCGAAGCCTGAAGCTGCCCATATTAATTTCTTTATTTTTTAATTTAAATGGTTTAAATAACATTATTTTATTTAGGGTTGACAAAACTTGTTCAGCCTCGGTTGGCTCATCTGCCTTGAATGAACTTCGAATCAGAGTCAAGCGTCTTTATTTCAAATTTTCGAGTTTCAAATTAGGATCAAGTTTGAGCTATCTAGTCCGGGCTTGAAACGATATCGTTTTGGTGTGAGTGGTTCAGCACTCTCATCCCTTAATTGGAGATCTCGAGTTCGAGTCATAGGAATGAAAAAATCTGTTTGACCAGTACTTTACTCCTTACCGGCTGACCTGGTGCGAGCGGAAATTAGTCTAAAAGTAGATGACTTAAAAGCGTCTTCTCATAAGTTGAGACCCTCCTAGGACACCTCGTAAGCTATATATATATATATATATACATTTGGTGTAAACTCACAGCCCCATTAAGCATATTCTAGCCTATTGTCAAACTTAAATTTGTCTAAATTTTTTTAATTTCGAGACTTGCTTGAGCTTGAGTTTATGGAAAAAAAAATAACTCGAATGTGACTTTCTTCAAAATTTTTATTATAGTTCGAGCTTTAAAAAATAGTAATAAAATGTTCAAATTTTTAATTTCTTCAATTTTAGCCTGACGTTAGTATCACTATTATCTGTGCTGACGTGACACAATCACATGTCGACGCCCCTCCCTAATCAGACACCTCAGCTAGTTTAGAAGAAGATTGTTAGATTAGCGAAACGACGTCGTTTAGCTTTGATAATAAAACGACGCCGTTTCAATTAAATTCATATGAAAAATCTTTTGCCTCTCTTCTTTGTCGCGCAACATTAAAAACTCTATAACCTAAAGTCCCCAAAATCCCCCAAAGTTGGTGCTTCTTCCATCATGCGTTGGTGCTTCTTCTATCGTGTATTGGCGCTTCTTCTATCTCTGTGATTTCTTCATCGGGTAAAAACTAAAGAAGTAGTCGCCAAACTTCCAATGACGCTGACTAGGGTATGATTGGTCCTCTCTCTCTATTCTTCTTCTCACTCCAACTAGAGTAACTGAATGCATGATAGTTGACTTGCATTTCATCTCGGTGTTTAATGAAAAATATGATTTTTATTTGGTTTGTTCTATGCTCTAATATTTAATATTTAGTTCAACTTGCATTCCATTTAGTAAATAATGAATGCATTACAAATGGTAATTATTGAAAATTATGATTTCTATTTGGTAATTATTGAACACGTTATATTTTGTTCATCTCAAATTTTTTACTATAGTTTCTTATTTGTATGTTGTGGATACATTCTTTTTTTAAACGGTACATCCACAAAATAACTTATTTATAACCGTTTTCAATAGGTGAGACTGCTAAGTTGTGAAGTATTGTGAAAAAAATTTAGAAAATTAGTAAAGGTATGTTTTTGGTGCCTTTCCATCATTTCAGTTTGTATTATCCTTGCATCTGAAAATGTGGGTGTATTATTCTAATGCAATCATACTAACCTAATTCTGTGTACTGTTAGTTAGTGCTTCTTTTTTTCTTCTTGTAATATTTATCTTTTCGTATTTAGTCACAGTTTGCCTTTCCATATATTGGTCAATTTTGAATTTCATTATGGTAGAGTGCTGGAAAGGCAGGAAAATAAATATGTTGGTGGTAAAATTAAAAGAAAAAAGAATATGACTATTGATGAACTAAGCGTGTTAGTTCTAAAAGGGATTTTCGAAGATAAAGGGCATAGAGTAATCTTTATGTTTTACAAATTTCCACATAAGTCTATTAGAAACTCGATGGAGTTACGCTTAAAGTAGACAGGGACATGTTGGATATGCTGAAAATTTTGAAAGAATTGAATTGTAAGAATGTTCAAATATATTATGATCACAGTTATAAGAATCATGCGATAGATGGTGAGGAGTCAAATTCTGATGATGAATTAAAGGAAGATGAGGGGTGGTTGTTCTATGTTGAATTAGAGCAAGACGAGGACTTCACTATTATGTAGGATAATGATTATAGAGATGATTTAGTTGATAAGGGGTTCTTTAGAACTGATGATGAAGAATATGTTAATGCTAGAACAAATGAGAGGAGGTGTGCGAAGACTTCGCAAAGTGGGTTTCAATGGCGAGATTTGGTGTACGAATGGATGCAGTTTGTGATGCACATTGTCCTTTTCAGGTGTATACTAGCTGGATTGGAAATGAGAAAATATTTGTTATGAATAAAGTAAAAAACACTCATACCTGCAGTAAAGTGCAGAGGGGTAAGCAAGCTAGCTGGAAGTCGATTGTAGCATCCCACTCCCGCAAGTCCCGAACCCGACATCGACGGTGATATCCGAGCCCGTGACCCGCGAGGGTGGTATGCTAGAGCAGTCAATGCAGTTTAAAACTCGGTAATATTTTTTTTTTGAAACCAATCGAGTGCGCGCAAACATTTTCAATCAAAATATTCTTTCAGTACTCATATTACAAATCTTGGGCCCTTTACAATAACAGTACAAATCAGCGGAAATACAATTTATACATAATTCAAAATGATACAAATGCAGACGTGAACTGATCCCGACTCCAAACACCGACTTTCTTGCCGTAAATCATACTCCCATCTCACTGACGGGGTACTCTTCAATTCCTGAAAAATAGTTGCAATGTTGGGTGAGTTTGCGAACTCAGTGAGAAACCATCATCGATGGTTCACTCAACTCATGCATAGTCAATCAGTATACCAATTATCATACATGATCACAATTCATAAATGCAATACAATTCACATTAATCATACCACTTATGCAATGCACATGAGACCCTTTCCATTTTTATTACGTTGTTGTGACCGTGCGCCTGAAACTGTCCCAGTGACGGGCACATTGCGTTGAGCCAGTGGCTCTGAAAA
>JANJEY010000235.1:2029008-2040869 GCA_024703695.1 Erythroxylum cataractarum | reverse complement strand
TCAACTGCATAGATTTTGTAAAGATGCCACGTTCCTAAAAGAAAATTAAATATTATGATCATTTAATATTTGGTTCAGTATGTAAACTTACAAATTGAGTCATTTATGTTTTATATAAACATGTAAACTTAAATATACTGCCGATTTATTAGGGCATTTCTTTTATTCCGTTCAATTTATTAAGGTCGTTTTTTTTATTTCACCTCGGGCCTATAAAACGATAGGAACGACCCTGTTCGTATCTTATTATGAAAAAGTGTCGGGAAATATGTAGAAAAGAAAAAAGTAGGTTTACTTTATAATTGTTTGTAGAAAATTCAATTTAAAACAATAATGACTTATTCTATCTTATTATCATGTTGACATTATTTACTAGTCATGGTATATAATATAAGTAAATAAAATTTCTTTAAATTGGACCTAGTAATGAAGTAAGTACAGTTCACACGAGCTCGTGTCAAGACGCGGTGGAGACGGGAGACTGTCAAGGGCAAGAAAGAATGAGAAAAGAGAGTGGAAGAAGACCAAAAGACCAAAAGACCAAAACGAGTACGTGTGAACTGAGGTGGTTAACGTTGTCAAGAGACCTCAGTCAAACGATCCCAAAACTGACACGTGTTTGCCAACGAATGTTGGCGTCTGAGCTTACGTCTCTTTGCCTGGTGACCTCCTCTTCTTTATAACATTTCCGCTGTTGGAACTTGAACTTACTCGACAAAACAAATTTCCACCCCAAAGCGCTCAACTTTCCGCGAAGATCTAAACTTTCTTTGCTTTTTGGTAAGTTATAGATTTTGGTTTTGCTACTTCTATGTGGGTTTCTTTTGTTTTTCTCATCTTTGTTCATTTTGCCTTCTAGTTAGTGTTTTTCGTGGTTCAGTTTTCATTTACTGTTGGTTGGTTTTCCGGATCAGAAGACTCTGGCGACTGCCATTTTCTTTACTTGACACGATTCTGGATTCTGGTGCTGATTAACGTTTGTGATCTGTTTGCATTCTCTTTTCCTCTTATATATCTCTGTCTGTTTAGTTAGCTACTCGCTCTTTTCCTCTAATCAACCCCACACTGTTTTGTTTATGCATGCAAGTAAATTTACCTGAAGTTGTTTTTGGTATGACCGTGAAGTTGCAGAAAAATAACGGAGAATGATGATATGGCTATGAGCTGCTTATGTTGAATGTGTTCTTTAATAGGATGTTATCTAAAGTGTATTTCTTTAAGTTGGTGAAATCTCTGTTAAAACCTATATTGCACCTTCATTTAATTCCTTCCACTCTGTAATCAGATGAATTTATTTTACTCAAGTAATGTTTGGGTGATAATGTCAAATCTCTTGCCATGCAATTGCTGTTTATCTGCAATTTAGTAACTGTCAAGATGATCATCTTATTGAAGTCTTGGAATTCTTCTACTTTTCTTTGCAGTGGCTTTCGTTGTTTGTGCTGTTACTTTGATAGGCGTGTTGTATGGCAGATCAGTTAGGGTTGCTAAAAGTCACAATTGTGCAAGGAAAGAGATTGGTAATCCGGGACTTTAAGAGCAGTGATCCTTATGTAGTTGTCAAACTTGGCAACCAGGTGATTCCAGGATTTATCATTCTTCTTATAGCATTGGTTTTTCGGGTCAAAATTGTTATTTCTATGATTGTGTTGAACGGCTTTTTCTTTGAATGTTACCCTGAATGGTATTTGCTTTCACAGACAGCTAAGACCAAGGTTATCAATAGTTGTCTTAATCCAGTTTGGAATGAAGAGCTAAGTTTCTTCCTGACTGAACCTGCTGGTGTTCTAAGCTTGGTAAGATTGAAGCTTCTGAAATATATTTCTACCGGCAATTGAATTTTTGGAGTTAAATTTCAAAAACCATTTGAATATGATATGTGGACAAGTGCTTTCGCTCTTCACATTCTCCTGGCTTTGACCTAGGAGGAGATTGGTTGAATGGAATATGTCTACTAGGAATTTTTGTATGATCTATAGGTAAATTAGTGGTTTAAATGAGGAGTTTATATCCCTGTTTGATTTCATTACAGGATGATCGTAGGTCTCTGTCTGTGGTTTTATTTTTGATCAAGTATGGCAACTTTATGCAGGTTGGGTGAACTAATAGTTTGGGGTTAATGGTATTAAGTAAATTGTGGTAGTGCCCCTTCAAAAGTTAAATACTTTTAATGTGGATTTGGCTGTTTATTTAGTAGTATCACTTGATAACAGATTTGATGAACAGATCTGATGCCTAACTATCTCTTTCAACAGGAGGTGTTTGACAAAGACAGATTCAAGGCTGACGATAAGATGGGACATGCTTCCCTCAACCTTCAGCCAATTGTCTCTGCTGCGAGACTGAAACAGATTCTGCACGTATCAGGAGGTGAGACTTTATTGAGGAAGGTTGTTCCAGATATCGGTAACTGTCTTGCAACTGAAAGTTGCATTAGTTGTATAGATGGTGAGGTGGTGCAAAGTGCATGGTTGAGGCTCCTTGCGGTTAAATCTGGAGATATAGAACTTAAGGTTAAGTTAATCAATCCTCCTGTTACTCATACAGGATAGTGAAGAATGCATGAGTACTCTAGGAATATTTTTGTAACAATCACAAGGATGCGAAATGAGTTCAGATTATCCTTCAGGTGTGTGTCTAATAGATGTTGTTCAATGTAGTGTAGCACAGGTCAGTGTTAAAAGCCCAATCCAGCTCAAGTCTGTTATAAGTTGAATTAGTCACGTTTAGAATATCTTCTGTATCTCAACTAGTCACGTTTAGTATATTTTCTGTATCTCATATCTCCTTGTGTATATCATATCTCCTCTTTTGTAGGGTTGTTTCAGATCTCATAGTTGGTTTAGTTAGTCATTTCTGTGTATAAATATGTTGTTTTACACTCAATGAAATATACGAAATCATTATTTCTACACACATATCTTATGTTCATTTGTTTATGTGATCAACACTTAATTAATTTATGTAACTATTTGTTTTAAAGGGTTTAGTGAAAGCATTAAATAACTTGTTTCTAGAAGCTGAACACAAAAAATGTGCTCATCGTGTGTATGCAAACTGATTTAGTATTCACAAAGGGCACATGTATAGGACTTTATTTTGGAAAGCGGTGAATTGTACAATGCAAATTGATTTTGATAAGCTAATGAAGGAGTTGAAGAGCTTGTCAGATAAGGCTTACGAGGATTTAAAAGTAGAAATTTGGAGACATTTGTGAAGGGCTTTATGAGCACAAGACCAAAGTGTGAAATAGTACATAACAATATTTCAGAGACGTTTAATGGATTCATTTGTGAAGCTCATAACAAAAGCTTGATCAGTATGATAGAAGACATTTGATTTTCTTTAATGACTCGGATAAATGAAAAAAGGGATATGATGATGAAGTGCACATATAAGATTTGTCCTATAGTGAGGAAGAAAATAGAGGTAACACAATGAGATGCAAGACACTGTATGCTCAGGACAAATGGAAATTTGAAATTTGAAGTCAGCATTTTTGCGAGTCAATGTAGACTATAGGATTTTACCCGGATTCCATGTAAACATGTTATGATTTATATATCTTATGAGAAGGAGGATATCGGAGCTTATGTGAATCAATGTTATAAGCATGATTCTTATTTGACTTACTAGTTTGCTATGGAACCCATTAGTGGTCTTAAATTATGGCCAAAGACTAAAAATCTTCAGTCAATATTATCTCAACTGATTAGAAAGAGGCCTGAAGACCAAAAAAGACAAGAAAAAGAGATCACACTAAAGACTCTCGCAACGCCAACAAATTGACCAAGGTTGGAGTAATTATGAGATGTCATCGTTGCCATGAAATTGGTCATAATATAAGATTATGCAAAAATAAGAATCAACCTCCAAGCTAACTTGAAATTGTTAAAGTAGATATTACAGTTGTGTAACAATTGTGATGTTATTCATCAAGTATTATTAACTTTATGTTTATCTTCAATGTGTATAATGAAGAGAAAAATAGGAAGGCCACCAAAATTAGTATCTACTAAACCCCCTTCATCTAGTACTCGTAGCAGTTAAGTAGGTAGAACGACACAATCAGTAGTTACAAGATCAAATACTGCATCTTCTATATTACAAAGAGAGACAAAAATGGTTAGTTAACTTTAAGTATAAAATTTAAGTTTTTTTCTAACTTATATTACATTATAATTCTTTTTGTTTTTATAAGCATGTAGAGGATATAGAGTAACATTTGGGGAAGTTTTTGGGAATACATACTTTACAATCAGCCATTTAAATTCATTTTTATATTACTTATATGTAATTGTAAGAGAGATGATAATATTTACATAATTGGTTGCTTATACTTCATAGATGGGCGAGGGTCAATGCCAAGTATTATAATCTCCCAATATACTAATACAACAGCAACACAGACATCCCAAAGTACACCTACTAATACAACTTAACCTAGGAGAAGGATCAAACCAATGGCTAAAAGATCTGCCATTAGGAAATCTCTATAATTGGTGACTATTGCTTCATTACCTAATTCAAACATATATATGTAATGATCTTGAATCATTAGACAAATACTGCATCTTGTTATAGAGTCTTGCTTTAGTTATGGTTGGTTTAATGTATTTACTTATTTTTTTTAGCCCGCAGTAGCTATAAAAGTAAGATGTTGAATGATTATAGTCTAGCTTTTGTTTGACATTTGGATGAAAAAAATTTCTTGCTCTTTTCATTTGTATGTTTTTGGTGAAACATGTGATAATTCCTTTATGTTTGAGAGTATGTGATCTTGATGACATCTCTTTTATGCTTAATCATACTTCTAAATTTCTGCTAGTTACTAATTATGTAAAGATGGTGTGAGTGATCAAGCACTGTAGAAGTTCGTAGATTAAGTCTTTGGAGCTGGAGCTGATCATTGCACATCAATCTATATGAGAAAGTTGCAAGACAGAGGCATGGTTTGTAGAATAATGTCATTGTCTATAACTTATTTGTTTGTTTGTTTGATCTTACTTTGTAATTTACTCTTCAAAAATGACATTGATTTAGTTTTTTAATTTGGATTTTTACTATTGGAGATTCTAGAGGAAAATTCTATCTAAAAATTTATTTGCTTTTGTAACCATAGTTATCAAAACCTTTTTTACAATTTAGTTTGGTTTATCTTGAACTTATTAAACTAATTGTGCAACATAACCTAACAAAATGATAAAATGATATTTTATTGTTTATAGTGTTATATAAAGACATTAGTTGAAGTATGATCAAGTGCAAGTGTTTCTTTTATCTAAGTGGAAAGGATTTAAGTTTTTTATTTTTGGAAATGGTAATTAATAAGCCTTAAAGTTATGAAGAGATGATATTCTCTCGATCTTTCTTAACACAATCGCATAAATATTCATGTTACTTGAATATACTCATCATCTTATTTCCTAATAATTGTAAAGAAGTTTGAAAAGCAAGGAATAACGTGTGAAGGCTTGTGGCAATACTTGTATGGAGAGGTTCCGTAGTGGGTTTGGCAGCCCTAAAAAAAGAAGGAATCCTCCTATACCTTCCTTTACGCTACTAAAAAACATCTAAACTAGAGGATAAGTAATTATGAATGATATAAATGTAATTATAATTAATAGATGGATTTTTGTAATAATTGTAGTTACTTCTACAATGTAAAACTGTGTAATAATTACAATTTCTTTAACAATATGAACAGCTTACGACTGAATATTAAAGTGGTAGGTGATTAAATAAAAGATAAAAAGAGTCATAATAAACTTAATAGTTACGTTTGCTCTTCTAACTATTACAATATCTCCATCTTTTTTGTACTTACATCCGACGACCAAGTTATAAAATTGCATGGGACTTACAAAATAAAGATATAAACACAAATATTAGGACATATGACAAATTTGCATTATGCATATAAATTTTTACACATACTTCTTGCGAACAACAGTATATCTTTCGAACAAGACTCTTATCCCCATACACAAATTTTGTTTGACATATTTTACCACAAAACAAACTTTCCTCTCTTTCACAAATACCAAGTACCTACAAGAGACCTTCAATTTGAATATTAATTAACATTAATTTATAAAATTGCCATTGTTACAAACAATTATTGAATTTCTTACTTTCGTATTAACACATTCATAAAAATGTCGACAATGTTAGGCTTAGCATTTGAAATCCGTAACGTCATCAAGGCATTACAATTGGGGCAATTAACATTCAACATCTGTATTATATATAGAAATATTAATATTAACTATATTTAAATCCAATTAAATTATCACGTATAATAAACAAAATATATTATAGTTATTTTACCACTGTACATAATGCTTTCTCTTCAAAAATTTGAGAATAAATCCTTCCAGCTTCTGCTACACTATTAAAAGAACAATAAATAACACCCTCGAATCCATTAACAACATCTTGACATTCTTCACATGTTAAATATATACCAAGTGCATGCCCAACAAAAGCTACATGTACTTTATTTCTGTCCATAAATGGTTATCCTATTACAATACCATCATACAAATATTTAATTACTACCTTAAATGCAGCACCACTATTATTTGTTTTCATAAATTCACCCAATAAAGAATTAAATTTTCAAAATGTTAGCATAATATCTCCAATATTAAGATGTTAACTAAACTACCATTGCATTTACAAAATGAAAGCGACGAAGCTTCTTCCCCGCAAATCGGGATGAAGAGTCACATAATTGAATATTTAGGCTATGGATTATATAATGTCATATTTTTCAGTAGTTACCACGATATATATATTTTGCATATAACAGAAAACAAAGTATGAATCGACCATCATGCATTTAGTTATGTTGATTTTTTTTATTTGACTTACATTTCATACTAAAAACCAAGCGTATGAGTATTCAAGGTTTTTACTGTTCAATTTGTTAGGTACATATACAAGTCAATCATCTTTTTCAATAACAAACAAATCGTACCCTATCATAATCCAAATTGAAACCCTAGTACCCTAGCACAATACAAGTCAATTTTCTGGAAGCACAAATCTAATTTGAAACCCTATTACAACAAATTGGATTTGTGATTTTGGAACTCTAACATAATACAAATTCAATTTTTTAGAAGCACAAAGTCATTTGTGGACAAGATGAAATGCAAGTTGGCTATTATGCATTCAATTACTTTAGTTGGGGTGGAAAGAAGAATGGAGAGAGAGAGTACTTTAGCATTTAGGTTCTGTGTTTTGCGGGCATCTTGCATCTGTAGAGAAAAGCAAGAGTTTGTAATTCCAAAATTCCTAACTTTTCAATAGTCTTACAAGTTACACCTAAAAGTCCTATACCGAGTCCTGACTTATCAATCTGTTTCCATCACCTTTACGAAATTTGGAGCGTTTGTACAGAAAGTTGTTGGCTTTTGAGCATTTGTTTTGCTCGTGAAAGAAGCAGAAAGAAAAAGAAGAGGTCGTACAATGAGTCTCTTTGAACTGTTATGACCTTTAATCTTATCCAAGATCAGCTGGGTGATAGCTCCAATGTGTGGGAGACGAGGAAAGCTTGTTTCTCCACTTCTGCTAGGTGTTTTGGAGGTGGGTTTTGGTCAGTTTGGGCTGTCACCAAGTTTTAACGACAACTTGGCTCTTTGTTCCTTGGTTCTGTCTCCTTGTTCTGATCTCTGAATATTATCATTTAGCTTCCACTACTGATTAGTATATCCAGTTCATTACTTTATGGTTCTTGGTCTTGTTACCAATTAGATAATACAAAGATCCAAATACATCGCACTCACATTCATCAATCTGGAAAGTTACATCATATTTGAATGCTTTGTAGTATTTATCAGGCTATGATCAATTTGGAATATCCAAAATAAGGATCTGAAGATGCAGCAGCGAACACTGCAACATCTTCTACAAGGGAAAAGTATGAGTCCGTTGCTATGAATCTGATGAATTCCGGTTCTGTTTAATCAAATGTATTAAATAAAGAACGATTCCATCTTTCATTAACATCAAAGATGACTCAGAAATAACTCAAAAAGTTACAAATAATACAGCTTATGAATTGCTACCATCAACTCTGTTCTATGCTTTTAGAATGGCTAATCTCCAACAGCAAAAGAACTTCACACAAATGTTTTTATAGCCCAAAACAATTCTTGGAGGGAACATGTTGCTTTTGATTCAACAGAAACTAAATTACCTAACCTTACTTGCAATGCTAACAATAAAACAATGATATTCTCTGGCTTTAAAGAATGAGAAGTGGAGGAGGGTTTTGGAGAGGCCAACCTTAAATCAGATGGCAACTGAACTTTGTTCTTGAGCAGCTGGTGGTTCGAGTGGTCTCACAGAACGAGGAAGCATAAACTCGGCAAATATCGGATAGTGCGAGGAAGGATAACATCCATCTATGTTATCATTCACGATTTCACAAAGGACAGGAACCAAAGATCTACCTCTGAAAAGAATCCAGTCTACATGAAGATCCTGAGTTTGACGGTCCCAACAAAGGCAAAACGCTCTAAGAATCAACTTGAGGAACTCAAGAGCACCTTGCTTGTCACCTGAGAAAATGAGCCCGCATTCATAAGGACATAATCATAAGATCACAATAAACTAAAGGATCAATCTAAGGGGGTGAAACAATACCTTTATATCCATGATAAGTTCGTACCAGAGAAACGTTTTTCCTCACATGGGCATTAGGCCATGCATCTCTCATATCTCCCACAACACCATGCTCTCTACGAGGAACAACATTTGGATAAAGGCAATAAGCTTTTAGAAACAACATTTACAACATAATAGAGCATGAACTCTCTATACCATAAGTACCTGGATGTCCCTAGAAGAAAACGCCCCGTAATTGATTCCTTATGTGTGTTAAATCCTCCACAGTACACAACCGACGAGCTGGGAAGTAAGGATGCAATGTGCTGCCATGTTAGTAAAGCACTTCGTCTACGGGCACGGGGACTAAACTCATCCATGTTTGTATTCACTACTTGAAATGAGAACCCTGGAGGCTCAACACCTTTTAGTTGAAACGTGTGGACATCATGTCAAAGAAACACTCTCCATGAGGATGAATAAAGGAACAAGAAATAATATATACATGTGAAACCAAATCCACTGAATGAAAATTTTAATGTCAATCAATGATAGAGGAAGGATATCGCCCATGTTGCGATACATGGAACTGCAGCACCCCATGATGTGCTTCCTGGGACGGAAGGTGACTCAGACAACCAAAAAGTTCCACCCTCTAGAAGCTCTACCTTCAACAAAAATGAAAAGTACATTTGATTAAACAGAACTGGAACTTCTATCAGATTCATGGCAACTGATTCATACTTTTTCCTTGTCGTAGAAGATGTTGCAGTGTTCATCTGATGCATCTTCAGATCCCTTTCTTGATACTCCAAATTGATCATAGCCTGACAAATACCATAAAGCATCCAAACATGATATTATTTTCCAGATTGATGAATATAAGTGCCATGTATTTGGATCATCTAATTAGTGATAAGACAGAGAATCGTAAAGTAATGAACTAGATATACTAATCGGTAGCAGAAGCCAAATGATAACGTTCACAGATCAGAAAACTTCTACCTGGCAATCCCTGCTGAAGATAGTCCAACTGTGATTTCACTCCTGACATTAACAAAATCGAAAGCAGGGATAATAGTTAGAAATCGCAAGACAAAGTGACCAAACTATCGACGAAAATATACCAAAACGATGCAGGAAAAACTAAACGAAGAAGAAGCACACGAGATATAACCAAGCGACAAAGAACCAACTTGCCAGTAAAACTTTTTGATAGCCCGAACTAACTGAAACCCAACTCCAAAACACCAACTAAAACTAAAAGAGACCCAGATCAACCATTTCAAGCTAAACACAAGATCACAACCACGACACCTAGCAGAAGTCGATAGACAAACCTTGTTGGGTGCAAAGAATCATAGGACAGTAACTAGTGATCACGCTAATACACAAATCTCTCCTCTTCTCCCACGCATTGGGGCTATCCTCTGGCTCTTCTTCGCCAAGATTAAAAGTCATAACAGTCAAAGAAACAGTCATTCTCAGACCTCTTTTTTTTTTTTTCTCCTCCTCTCTGTTTCTTCAAGCTATTCCATGAGCAAAAGAAATGCTCAAAAGCCAACAACTTTCGGTACAACTACTCGCCAAATCGCGTAAAGATGATGGAAACAGATTGACTGTTGATAAGTCAAGACTTGGATAGGCGCTTAGGTGTAGAAACGTTGAAAAGTGAGGAGATTGAAGCGAAGCAGAGGAACAGAGCGAAGAAAAGACGCGTGCAATAATGTCGAAAGAGAGTGTGAAACTGTTTAAAATAGAATACGACATCGACACGTCGAAGCATGTGAATTCCAAATGTTGTGTGCCAATGGTTTTATTATATTATTTATAATATAATTAAACCTTTTGTTTTATTAATAATTTTTTATTAAGATCAATTATCAATTATCACATCTTTTTTTCAATTATTAAGATCAATTATCACATCCTTAGGATAAGGTACTTGGTTGATGAATTTGTGAGGAGGTTAATGAATATGAAATAAAAAATGAGTACTTAGTTGTTAATTATTATTATAAGGGTAATAATTTGATATCTCAATTTTAGGAGAAAAAAACTATTAATTTTGTTTGTTGGATAAGAAATGTCTGATTTATTAATTTATGTGGTGAACTAAAGAGAGGTTACGTAACTCGTACTAGATTAAATCGTATTTTACTCACTTCGTAAAACATAATTAAACCAAATTTAATTCGTTATAAATTTTGAAATCGGTTTAACTAAATGTCAAGATAATATCATATTTAATGTGAATTTAAATCAAAATTTATATTATAAATTAGATTTGAACTACATAAGCGCCTTTCGAGTTTTTGTCCAAATAAAGAAATTCAACAAGGAGATCTCTTGTCCTCTTATCTTTTTGTCTTGTGTATGGAGAAACTTAGGGCAATGATAAACCAACAAATTTGAGACAATAATTGGGCTCTAGTAACTTATTGTCGCGGGGGAGTTAAAATTTCTCACATGTTCTTCGCAGATAATGTTATCCTCTGTGCGAAAGCAACAAGCTCCCAAGCTCAACGGATTAGTTC
The DNA here is from genome assembly GCA_024703695.1 of Erythroxylum cataractarum. Taxonomy (NCBI): domain Eukaryota; kingdom Viridiplantae; phylum Streptophyta; class Magnoliopsida; order Malpighiales; family Erythroxylaceae; genus Erythroxylum; species Erythroxylum cataractarum. Next base: position 2,029,716 of record JANJEY010000235.1, on the reverse strand, counting down.
TATTTTACTCAAGTTTAGTGCTACCTCATGAATGAAGGTTAATGTGGACAAATCAAAATTTTATTTTTCTAATGGTGTTACTCGAGCCCCAAAGGATCATGTGGAGAGTATTTTGGGCACTAAAGCCACTTCTCACCTTGGCAACTACCTTGGATTTGATCTCGGTGGTGGGAAGATGAGAAGCAATAGTTTCAGTGACTTGGTGACGAGAATGAATAAAAAAGTATCTAGGTGGAAGAGTAGCTTGTTGAATATGGCAGAGCGAGTAACTTTGGCAAAATCTACTCTTAATGCGATGCCCAACTATCTAATGTAGGTTGTTTGGTTTCTGAGCCATGTCTGCAATAAAATAAGTTGCTTGGTTTCCGAGCCATATTTGCACTTCTTGGGAAGTTAATTTGGATAGCTCACAAACAACCCAATAAAAACTGGGTTTCTCTTATTTGTGACAAGTATGGTAAATGACAGAACTTTCTTGAGTGGGAAAAGAAGTCAAATTGGTCAAAGGTTTGGCTAAACATCATTAAAGTCTGAGATGAACTCAGACATGGTTACAAGTACATAATTGGTGATGGTTTTTGAGTCAAGGGATTTTGATTAATAGGTTGAATCTGGTTGAGGAGGAAGATTGGGACATGATGATATCTGATATATTAGATGATGTCGGTGACTAGAATTTTTGTAACCTTCATACAAAAATTCCTGAAG
>JANJEY010000235.1:1992269-2003990 GCA_024703695.1 Erythroxylum cataractarum | reverse complement strand
TAAGATACACCATTTTGTTATAAGAAGAATTCTCCTCTCCCAAATATTCTTCAAGTTTAGTTTCGGTTTTATAACAGGATTTTGTTATTATTGTCTCTCTTTTTTAATTCTTTAATGATATATGTGAATTGTTTTATTTTTCAGAAGAAATAATCTTGTACATGTTTTAAAATATGTGTTACATGTAAGAATACTAATGACCGAAGAACGGATTTGAGTCTAAGTTTGATCGGATTTGAAACAACTCAATCTAACTTAAATTATATTTTTAATTAAAAATATTAAAAAAAAGTATTATTTTATTTATATGTATCAAGTTTTAAACCTAACAACTTGAATCCAAACCCGATCTAAAGCCCAATTTTTTAAATAAGATCTAACTCGAGCCCAATTGTCATTTCTAGTTCCATGCCACACATGAATTGTTTTTCGTGTAAGAAACACAAAACTCCAAGAAGACGGGAGGTTTTTTTTCTTTGTTCTAATGTGTCTAACTACTTAAATTATACAATTTACTATTCAAACCACAAGGCTTTAAGGATAAATTTTATAAAATTTGGATACTTATATAATGATTTTTAATATTTAAACACTTGTTAGAATAAAATAGTAATTTCAATTTAAACATGATATATATTGTATAAATACTTGAAAATGCAATCATTATTTTCTATCATGTATTGAATAAATTGTCAAATTCACTTAATAATCATGTGTTTTAGATTAACTGTTTAGTAAATTAACAACATAAAATCAAATAACAAACTTAATTCCAGTGAAATTTATAGATTTAATATAATCGACTAGAATTCGGATCTGGAGATCGAGTTTAGATAATCTAAACTAGTTTATATCGGTTAAATAAAATGATATTATTTTAATATCGATCCTTGCTCGACTAGAATTTGAGTTTTGAGTTTAAGTATGTTTGAAGCTAAACTTAAAAACATGTCACATGCATTTATTCATCACAAAGCAACACAAAAATTAAGTGACAGGAACTGTATTGTATATATAAATCTTGTTGAGGACAGTTTTTCCCAGTAAGGAAATCGGCTCCTCCATTTCCCTCCATCTCCAATATTACAATCCTCAAACAAGTTTTAACTTACACGCCTAAAATAAGTCTTTTAGAACAGTTTCTTGTACATATGCATAGTAGAATCCATTGTTAGCCATCAGCAGTAGCTAATGCACAGCATCATCACATTCAGTTTTTGGGACCAATGTCCTTAAGGGTACAAATCTGTTCCTCCCCCATTGCAGACATGACAGTCACCACAAGGTCTTTCCCATCAGCAAACCCGTCTTTAATCTAACACATTAGACAAATTCATGAGAAATTTCAGTTCTTTGGCGAACAAATTCATCAGATTATTACAAAGGACTCAAACCTCAAACTTTTGCGCAAACACGCATCACAACTGGGAAGGTATGAGAAGGGTAAAAGGCGGTACACACCTGGGTGAGCAGATTTTCGTCGGTGGGAAGCCTCAGGTCATCCTTGGTGTTACCATTTTCAGTTAAAAGACTCACCTGAAAGATGATTGAACCAAATCAATTGTATTAAAAGATATATGTATATCTACTAGTATCAACATGAGAATAACCAAGTACTTGATTTGATACCAAACCTCATCATTCAGTGTTTTGAAGAAAGTTTCACAATTTTACATTCTTTAGAACACTAATGTTTACCACTTTTATAGAAAAAGATGGATGACATTAAAAATGCAAGTTTATAGTTGAACACTATCATACTCCAAAGCTCATGCCGCAAAATAGGAGTCAGCGCGACTCACGAGGGAACATGTGATGTATGAATAAAGAGGTTGTCTGAATAAAGAGGTTACATTTGAGGCCTCAAACTTTGTTTCAATTGAAGATTTTATGAAAGTATATTTCAGGTGGCAAAACTAATAACTTACAAATCCATCTTCAGAGATATCAATAAGCTGATAATCAGTACGGTTAACATGGGGAACCTGGAAAAAAGAACTGAATCAATACAAGAATAGCAATCCAACGAGCCTTTGCAAGAACAAAAATACATATTAAAAAAAGTAGAAGAGATATATGTGGAAAATAGCATTACATCACAATTGTGAGATGAAGGGACAATATCTTCGAGCTTTTTCCCATTGAAGATATCAATCCCTACAAAGTGGCACTTAGCATGTCCATGCTTGCCAGTCTTTGAGGTGGAAACCTCAACAACCTGTTCCAGGCAAAAGAAAGTTGGAGTAAGTAAGAGAAATCAGGAAACTTCTTCAAGTGATCCAGCCCATAAGAGCACACCCTACAGAAGCAAATCTGATGGGCATAGGCAAACAAATTACACAGCAAATGCAATATTCTAACAACACAACTACACAATCGCAACCTCTACTTGGAGATTTTAAGAAAGTTGTCTCTGAGTTATGTAAACTCATATACGAATTGCTATAAATCCACTTTTAGCCTGTAAAGAACATCCAACAGCTTTAGTTATACTCACAGAACATTCGGCATGCACCTATCCGTCACATCAGCACTTCCAAACGAAAACCTCAATCCAACTTCAATTTCAAATGTTCTATTTGGATTACGAATGTAAAAAGGAGATAGTTTTTGTCTGGGGTCTAAGTTAGAGCAATTGGGCTTAAGAAAGCGTATACTACAGCACACACAGTAAAGATTTGTTGACAGCCCCACGTACTCTATGTGAATCTCAGAAGTTTAGGATCTTAACTTGAGAAAACTCTTTAAATTAGATTGTCACAACAGGGATTTAAATTAACTCTACCATCAACATCCAAAACCACCATACAGTTGTTCACGAAACCAAAGGGGGGACACACTTCCCAGATTACAGTATAAACACGCAGAAGTCCTCGTAACGCAAATCCCAACATTAAGACCAAATTTTCCAAATATCGAATGATCAAAGATTACAAATTTCCACCAACACACAGCATTAGCACCAATTCCAACTTTTCCTTAATACCGACAAACAAAACAACGCAAATTGCAGCCACCAAAAATCCTCTTAAAACTACTCCTAGGCCAATCATAAACATGAATCAGCAATCCCGAGAAAAAAAGATTGACCCAATTGAGAACTCATAAAAAGAACAAAAACCAGATAGGAATTCAATTAGAACGCACCAAAATGAACCGAAAACGAAGGAAGGCAGTACCTTGCAAGGACGATTCTTGATGACGATGTAGCCATTCTTGCGAATTGTGCCAGCTTGCTGGGGAAAGGTCTTGGATGCTCCAGCATCGGCCTTTGATTCGAAGTGGTGATCGTCGTCTGACATTGTCTCTACGGTCTTCTCAGTCTTTGTCAGTTTGTTTCCAGAGAAAATCAACTTAGTTTTTTCTTCTTGCTAGGTCACTACCAGTTTTATGGAGACACCTTGATTGGTATTATATTCTTTAGATTCTTGATTAATAGATAAATCCTGGCCGTTGGATTTATAACGTAGTTTTTGCTTCTGTGTCCTTTTTACTTTTTTTATATGTTATTTCTCATACTTTGTCTTTTTTAAGAAGATTAAATATTTAAATATCATATCTTCAAGATATCATGATTCATCATGACATACAAATTTTAAATTTAAAAAATTGTTTGAAATTTTATATACTACAAGCAATGATTAAAAAACCTAACAAGGCTGGTTTAATTGTAAAATTTTAATTCATTTAATTTTTTATTCAATTTTTAATTTTTAATCTGATTTACTTTAATAACTCTTGTAATTAAAAATTAATAAATTTATTAATTAACCAGTCAATTTTTATAAATTAATAAATTCTTATAAACTAAAATAAATCAATTAAATTTTATTCAATAATCTTTTTTTAATTAAGCTTCATTTGACAAAAACAAATTTTTTCAATCACATTTTAAATTATCTAATTTTTTTCAATATATATTTTAAATTATTTAATTTTTGGTTGATTTTATAACGGTCAATCAAACCTTTAAAACTTTAAACTTTTTGTCTTATCGGTCTGAGGCACTTCATATTCTCTTGGTTAAAATATTGAAACTAATTTTTTAATGTAAAAATTTATAAATTTCCAATAAGAAGTTCTAACACATTTTAATCTTAAAAAAATTATTAACTAAGAGTAAAAATATGTATAAATTTGTAAATATTTTTTAAATCACTTTATTACTTTATTTTAAATTGTAAAGTTATCAAATAATTTATTTAAAATATCTAATTTATAAATTATTACATACTTGTTATTATTTATTTTAGACGGCTCTAATATTGAATAAATATTATTATAAAGACATAAAATATATTTTATTAAAATAAATTAAATTGAAAGTGGAAGAATATAAGATAAAAAGAGGATGCTCATATCACTAATAAAAAGGAATAATTCGAATATACTTATGGTTGCAAGATTATTTTAAGTAAAAATACTTTTTAAAAATTATTCCTCATTTTTTCAGTTACTCTGTTCCGACCTTGTTCTATTAAATAACATATTTATATTTAAGTGATGTCTACATAAATATGTTGATAATATTTAATAGAACATGATAAGAATGTCATAACCGAAACAGGAGATCTGATCCAAAAAAATCTCTTTCCGGATAAAATAACTTATCTTTTTCTTTTTGCCAACAGTTATATGATATGATTACCTGAATATTTCTTACTGTAGTTATCATTGATGACCACTGTCTAATGATGTAAGTCTCTTAAGTTATGAAGAAGAAGAAATGAGAAAAGCATAATCTTTTTAGGCATGGCTTCTAAGTTCTTGAGCATGATGATGTTGCTACTGCTGACATTTGAGACTCACAACACTCATTACTTCAAGCAATTGGTGGCATTGGAAACATCAATTTCACTTTCATTCACATGGCATCCAAAGTTTATTACAGCAAATGGCAAATTTTTTTCTTTGATCTAAATTAACCTAATTTGAAGTTAACAGATTTGATGTGAATTAATCAAATTTCAGGTCAAACTTAGAGTTTTTAAAAATTTTCAAATTTTAGATTCCAAAATTCAAAATTTTAATGAAAATAACATTATTTTAAATTTTAAAAAAATATTTATTCAAGTTTGGTCTGAATTGTCTAAATTTGATCAAGCTCAAACTCAAGTTGGGAGCTAACTTAACTCAGATCTCAATTCGACCCTATTGTGGCCAAACCTTTAAAGCTAACACATAAAATTAATTTTGATTAGAGTTAAGATCAATTTCAATTAAAAAATAAAATTGAAGTTTTTTCAACCTAATTTAAAAACACAAAAAATGAGATTATTTTATTGAATATGATGACTCAAAATGTAACTTAAAAATCTAGCTTTTTTTGTTTAATTAAAATTTGATTGAATTCAAAAAAATTTAACATATTCAATCAAAATTATTTGTAAATAAGAAATAAAATATTAATATGATTTAATTCATTATCATTCTTAATTTAAAACCTAAAATTAAGGATAATATACTTGTATTCCAAGTTTAAGTTGAAAAATTATGTGAAATTATTTGATTTATAATAACAAAAATGTAGCATTTCAATTGAAAATTAATTTAAAAAGTACTTAAACTTTGGATCGGTTTGGATTTAGCAGCCTAAGTCTAAATCCAATTTAAAGCTCAAAATTTTAAAAAAATCAAATTCAACCCGAAACTCGATCGATTCAATTCAAATCAATGTTACCTAAAATAAAAGATATATACATGTAGTTTTCTCAATTTATCTGTGAAAAATTCTACTAATCTAGGAGTAAAAGAAGAAGAGTCTTCATTTATTTACATGGTCTAACAATTTCATGTAACTTCATAGTATTAGCACGTAATGTTAAGCGGAAATAAAAATGAAAAATAACATGGCATGGAAGAAAGAAAGGTTCATAGAAGAAAGAAAGGTTCATCCAATGTGATGGCTTCTTGTGTGCACCAAACACTGGATCACCTTTATAATAAACTAAGTGAGATCAAATTATAATTTACTACCTTACTATTATGTCGGGCTGAGGTGTGAGGGTAATTAGAGCAGGCAATTTTACCTTTTTGAGTGTAAGAAAGGTTAACTCTTTTAGTTCCTGCGACTCATTTTTTTGTCAGCTTTTAGTAACGAAGAGATTCTGAGTTCACATGGCAGATGGGCACAGCTAGAACATGACAATTTAAGATGATCAGATAAGCTTTCTTTTTCTTGTTAAGAACTGCTGATAAATCTCTGTGGAGTCCTGATTCGTCACAAGTTCTAAGAAACAAGAAGAGTCCAAATGATGCTTCACAGCCTGACCAATCACCATACTCTACACAGCACCAGTCCCTACTCTAAAACCAAAAGATCTGCAGAAGTTACTTTCATGGCTACAAATGTTGTTGGACACAATTTCCTGTGCATGTCTTAACACCAAACACATGTCGTCTTCATTGTTAAGGTAGGAATCCAAGAACCCATTTATGTTCTGACACAGGTCCATCTCCATTTTAAAGGCATTTTCTTTTTAGCACCAGCAACCGTAAGGACCACCATGCCAGTGACCGCTCAACTTGCCCATTAGAGTACGCACGGGTGTTCATCATGCAAAGGCACCGTTAGTTAGTTGCTTACAGCAATAAAACAGTTCGTTACTTTTCATCTGTCACTTGTGAGCAGAAATCAGAAAGTGTGAATCTCGAGCAGAGGGGAAAAGCTCAAGTTCCAATACTCTACTCGAGGAAGACAATGAATCGGAGCAATATTCAAACTCAATCCACTCGAATGGAATCAGTTTTGTCAACTCTAAATGGAATTGAAAGCTCTCAAGTTCTAGTTCCAGTACATTGCTGATGAATCTAACAGATGGTAATGAGTCAGAAGTAGTTTTATCAACCATGAGTAGAGTTGAAAGCTATAGTTTCATTACATTGTTGATGAATCTAAGAGATGGTAATGAGTCGGACCATTTTGCACGATTCAAACTGTAAAGATGTTTGGCCAACTCAAACCGAACTGAATTTACCAAAGCTCGTAGGCTCTATTTCCAGTACATTGCTGATGCAAGAAGTTGAAAGGTTTTGAAAAGCTGCTAACTTTTCATGAAACGATTACTAAAAAGACATGGAAGAAAAAGTTATGATAGCTTCCAAGCATAAGCTCTCCTGTTAAACAAATTAGAACTTTTATAAATGCAATGAAAAGAGAAAAACAGAAAGAGGGTCGAAGCCAGACTTTTCAAGGAATAATATACAATCTTCTCCTTCACTACCTGGACTGGAAAGGGGAAAAAAATAGATAACGCGTTAATAAAACAAAGGGATGCTGTTCATTTCAGTTTGCTGATCACTGATGAGTTATTGGCTCAATATCTTTTAAAAGTCCAACTATTTGTTGCATGCTTGGTCGTTTTGTTGGAAGATCAGCTGTACACAGATATCCAATCTTGAGGGCCTCTTCCATTTCGTAATCTGATCCTGTATCACGTATCTTTGGATCAATAGCTCTCGAACTTTGGTTCCTTCTAACCAGTCCTCTAACCCATCCAACCAAAGTTGTTTCTTGTTCATCAGGATAATCATCTTCAATTGGTTTTTTCCCTGTAATAAGTTCAAACAGAACAACTCCAAAGCAATATACATCAGACTTTGGGGTCAAGCAGTCACTATCTGGATCAGAAAACTCTGGAGGGACGTAACCAGGTGAGCCGCAAGCAATCTCTTCATCTAAGCCATTACCAAACACCTTGGCCAGTCCAGAATCAGATAACCTTGGCTCCAAGTTATAGTCCAGATAAACACTACTAGCTTTCACATCCCTGTGTATAATTGGTGGTGAGCAGCCATGATGAAGGAATGCCAAAGCACGAGCAGTGCCGAGAGCGATCTTGTGGCGAAATCTCCATGTTAATAGACCTTCGGAGCCAACATTCTCAGATCCTTGATTGCCATTTTCTTCCCACGTATCAGTGCTCCAATCTTCAGTTGCTTGAACCCCAAGTGGTAAATCATGGAGCAAGTTTTGCAAGTTCCCATTCTCCATGTACTCGTAGATAGCAATTCTTTGATCCCCAGCTAAACAGTATCCTGTCAATGGAACAAGATTTGGGTGCTTAATTCGACCGAGATACTCCAGCTCCCTTGCTACTTCTTGATCAGTCAATGTGGATCCATGGACCAAAACCTTTACAGCTACATGAATCCCACCAGGAAGAAATCCCCTGTAAACTGGCCCGAATTTCCCTTCAGCTAAAAGGGTTCCTCTATCAAAATTAGAAGTTGCAGATAAGAGGTCAGCAAATGTGCTATTCAGCAATGGCTTCTCAAAGATCACCGCAGGGACTGATGTTGCATGCTTAACATCAGCAACCCATGTCGCGGAATCCGTTTGGAACGAGAAGGGGCCTGAGATATGCTGTTCTTCTGTAAATGAAGTTTGCTTCACTTCCCACCTTCTGGACTTCCTTCTGAAACCAAAAGCTAGAAACAGTAGACCAACCAGCAAGCAGACCATTGACATTGTTAACAACAAAGCCAGCTTCAGTCCTTTGTGGTTGGTAGATTTTCTTTTGAATGGATTTGCAGCAAGTGGACAGCTGTTTGTTGATCCAGAAAACAGTGATTGGAGGGTTTCAGGGGTGAACCTTGAAGCGCAAAGGGTAAGGTTGTTGTAGGAAAAGTTGAATCTTTCCATCCAGGGAAGTTTCTCTACAAGAGAACCTGGGATTTCTCCACTTAAATTATTATGTGAAACATCAAGAACCCGCAGGGTTTTGCCACCTAATACAGGGATTTGGCCACTAAGATGGTTCTCAGAGAGATCAAGTGTATGCAACTCAGTCAATTGATCTAACTCGCCAGGAATATTACCAGTGAGATTGGTTTTTGACATGTTAAGGTACTCTAAACTCTTAAGCATATATGTGGGAGGAAATTCATGGCTAACAAACCTGTTAAACGCAAGGTTAAGGTACTTGAGATTCTGGAGATCAAAAAGACTCAACATTTCCCCACTTAGTTGGTTCTCTGAGACGTCTAGATATACCAAACTAGACCAATTCTCGCTAGAATTGAAATGTACCTGAGAAATGTTACCATGAAATTGTTTCCTGCTTATGTCCACCACCTCTAAATGTTTTTGAAACACTCCCATTATTGAACCTTGAAACGAATTCCCAGATATATTGAGGCTGGTGATGGAGTTCATCTGTGAGAAATCTGAGCTTTGACCAGAAATCTTATTTCCTGCAAGGTTTAAGCTTTTAAGTTTGGGAAATGCAGCTCCAAAGCCAAGTGGTAAAGACCCACTAAGCTTGTTTCCTGAAAGATCCATGAAAGACAGTGACTTGCAATTTGTAACTCCTAATGGTATGCTTCCCTCGAACCCATTTCGATCGAGTTTAAGAAAGCTCAAGTTAGCCAGAGAACCGATAGTCGCCGGGATTTCGCCGGTGAAAAGGTTGTCTGATAGATCAAGCGTTTCGAGCACACCGAAATTGTCAATGTTGCTGGAGAGAGACCCAGAGATCAGGTTCGAAGAGAGGTTGAGGACCTTGAGAGAGCCTAAGCTCCATAAATCTGAGGACAAGGCTGCTATTTTATTGTCTCCAAGATTCAAAGATTGAAGCTTGCTCAGTTTACCAATGGTGTTCTCAGGAATTTTACCAGAGAGGCCTAGACCAGAAGCCACTAACTCAACGACATGTTCTTTGTTGGCATCACAAGTCACTCCTCGCCGTGAACAAACTGGACCTTCAACGTCGTTGAGTGCAGTAAAGACTGAACCCATGTTCTTGAAAAACTCGGACACGAAGAAACCATCTGTGTTGGGTTGTTGAGAAGCTAAAGATTGGTTGAAGAACAGAGCAAGAATCATAATAAAGCAAAGGACCCTCAAACCCATTATCTCTTGGAACAAAACAAGAAAAACCAAAGAGGTAAAAAGAAAGAACTATTGGACCAAAACCCCACAAATACGTCAAAACCTTTCTGGGTCAATCTCATGCAACTCCATGTTCACACCACCTTGAATTGTGATGCTGTAGTATTGACCACGAAGGACCAAAACTTTTGAGGCCAAAAACACCAAAAGTTGGAGGATTTGAGGAGTGTAAAAGTTTTGGAATTCCAAAACAGAAGAATGTTAAAAAGTCTTTTGTCGGGATTTGCAGATTAGAAGAAGCCAACAACCAAACTAAAGCAGCACCTTTGTCTACTGTGCAGAACATGACTTTTTGCTGTACTTGTCTAACATAACACCCATAACAGCCTCCTCACTTTTTGCAATTTTTTTATCCATAAACAATAGACATGGAAGCTGTGAAGTTGGTGATGGGAACTAACCAAAAAAAATAGAAAAAACAGAGAACAAGACAATCTAAGAAACAGAGAAGAATCTTTAGAGTGGACAGAAGTTGAGATTCATAAATGGAGACGGTAGGCAATAGAAAAAGAACTACTTTTTCTGGTGAATGAATTTATCAGTGTTGTTAGTTGGGGCATTCAATGATGCTTCTTCATTGACTCCTACTAATTTTCTTAATCTCCTTTCCATGTTAATGGAGCTGGTTCTTCCTCTTAATGTGTTATTAACACTAATCTAATCAAATTTTGCAGTTCTTTTTTTGTGCTTTATGCAAAAATGGGTCATAGGAAATCTGTGCCTCTCTTCTATTATGGAAATTAGGCCCGAGCCTGGCCCGCTAAGGCCCGAAGAGTATGGACAAAACGACATTGTTTTGAAATTTATTTCAAAAAAATGAAATGTCATACTCGATCGGCTGGACCCGTTTGGGACCCTACTGTGCCCGGTCCTAGGCTCCGGTCAGGTTCGTTGTCATTCTTATTAATAAAAATAATCTCTTTCATTATATTTTAAATTCTTTAAATATATTTAATTTTTATCCAATTTTATGATAGTTTACTATTGGTTAAATCTGTTAAATTATAAACTTCTTGCCGTTTAACTTCAATTTTATTTAAAAAAACATTAGATTTAACAACCCTTTTTAGGCTGGATTTGATTTCATATTGATGAGAATTAAATAAGAAGGAAGCTACAAATAAATGATTCTGCATTGATTGAGAATGAAGAGTATCAGAAAATCAACCGATAGAGTTGTTTATGATCTTGTCTCTTTATTTATTTTTTAGTATTCATATTCTTGCCAGCAAAGCTTATTCTTTAAGACAATGTTCATCATTAACAGATATAGAGAGGGAGAGATGACGAGAGAACAGACGCGAAGTTTGGGAGGGGATGAGAATAGGGGTGAGCATTAGGATAGTTCGAGCTGGATTTTCACTGTTCAAGCCTGGCCCGAATTACCTGAAATTTTTTTTTCTTACCCGGTCCGAACCCGAATTTTCAATTACCCGAATTTACCCGACTCGATTTACCCGAATTGTTTATTTACCCAGTCCAATTTTACCCAATTTATCCGAATTATCCCGGCCCGATTTACTCGAATTATCTTAATTACCCTATTTTATAATTTTTTTAAACCTAATTCGGGTAATCGGGCCGGCCCGAAATTTTTCGAAGTTACCCGTCCCGGCTCGAAAAAAATTCGGGTAATATCCGGGCCGGCCCGAATTACCCGAATTAGGTAATTTCTTTACCCGAATTAATTACCCGGCCCGGCCCGAATAATGCTCACCCCTAGAGGTGGGTACCTGTTTATAATAGACTTTGTAAGCCACTACTGACTTCTTTAAATGAAGAGATTTTCTAATTTCAATTTCATTGTAAATGTTGCATCATTGTATGAA
>JANJEY010000235.1:1949573-1973806 GCA_024703695.1 Erythroxylum cataractarum | reverse complement strand
TCAATTTTTCTTCATTTTAATAATGAACTTTTTTAATTATATCACTTATAATGAAATTGATTTTTATAACTTACTCTATGTAAGTGCGAATGTTTATTATTTAATAAGTTTATTTTTAGTCAAGGATAAAAATGTAATATGAAATAATTGAATTCATTTTGATTGTATTCCAAACAGTATAATTGAATTCAATTATAATATTAATGGGTTTGTTATGTAAATTGAATTTAATTCAATCTCATTAATGTGATTGAATCCAAATCGTTAATAAATTTAAGTCGAATATTTTCAAACACCCATCGAATTTAATAACTTAAAATTGGAATGAATGTGATTAAAATGATACCATTTTAATAGAATTTATTAAATGATGTCATTTCCAATTCATCATCTTTATATTGAAGATTTCAGTTTTAAGATAATGATTTTAAAGAAAAGCAATCCAACAATTTCACATTTAACTTATTTAAATAATGAAAGATTTAAAAACAATTTCTCTTCTCTTAAAACAGTCTATCTAATAATTAAAAGTAAAGCTGTGTATTAATAAACCTCTCTAGTAATACTTAAAGCTGTATATTAACAAACCTCTTTAGTAATACAAGGAGAATTCTACTTAATATTATTGAATTCTACTTTTTTATTATTATTGTTGATAGGTAAACAATGAAAAGAACTAAGATCAAGGCAAGGTTTTTAAGTTTGGTTTGATGCAAAGCCTTAGGACGTCTCATTAAAGGGCCTAAAATGTCGTGTCATTTTTTTTTCTTTATTGCAAATAAATGAATGTAAACAGCTAAGATGATATCTCACAAGTCCCTTTCTCACTCTACTCCCTTCTCTTGGGCCAAGACAGTTGACTTGATCAGGAACCAATTGAACAATTCAACAAAGAATTTTTATTACAGGGCCGCCATAATCAATCTAAACCACCATGAATCACACCCATCATTCTCACAACCACCGTTGGATCTTCACCAAATCTTTAAATCTTATAGTTTTAACGGTATGAAAGCAAGTTGGGAAACAAAAGCCAAGTGGAGCCTACCGCTTCTTTTCTCTTTTTTGGTTATATAAAGTTCGAACAATGTCTGGTCCAGCGAGAGGGCAATACCGGTGAGAAGAGAGAGGAAAACATGAAGAAAGAATTGTTAAGAGAGACAGAGAGAAGAGAAAATATCAAAGTTGATGTTTTTGAAATCTAAAAGCACCGATTCCCTGTTTGGTTCGAACCAAAATCTTTCGAAATTCAAAACCCATTTCCGAAAATCTTGTCCCCTCAATACCCAGATTTCAAAATTTAGTCTGTTGTCCAAATTCGTCGTGGTTTGATCGGTGTCCCCTGTTTCTGCTCTGTTTTAGTCTCGCCGGTATCTGCAGAACTTGTTTTAAACTCAAAAAAAGCAGGCCTTTTACTTCACGTTCATGTGGATTTCTTGTGTTTTGTCTGTGCCGATCCTTGTTTAACATCTTCTTCGTTTGTTTTGTCCCTTGATTTTGAACCTTAATATGTTCTAAAGAAACACAATCCCGCAATCTCCTCCAACCATACAGGACGTTCACTGTTTTTCTCGTTGTCCTGAAATTTGTGTCTGGACTTTCAATGAAAAATTCACTTTTCCCTTGTTTTTCTCCATAGAACCTCAATCTAATACATTTTCTGTTTCGTCCGTTCTTGAATCTCCTAAACCTTTCAAATTCTCCATAAATCGGGCCATGAAAGTCCCCAAAGACAGAATTAGGTTCAACGTGGGAGGCAGAATCTTCGAAACAACCTCCACAACCTTAGCCCATGCTGGTCGGAACTCCTTTTTCGGTGCGTTGTTTGACGATAATTGGAACTTCAAACAACCCCATAACGACTCCAACCCGAACAGTGAATTCTTCATTGATCGAAACTCAGACTGTTTCAGTGTCCTCCTCGATCTTCTACGCACCGGCGATTTCCACATCCCTCCTCACGTCCCTGAAAGACTCCTCTACAGAGAGGCCTCATTTTACGGCCTATTGGACCATGTGAGATCAGCGAAATGGGGTCCATTCGACGGCAATAGACTTCGCCATGGCAGGTCCGTCACCGGCCGAGCACCAGGAGATGGGACAGCAATTCGTGCAGGCCCTGATGGTGGGTGTTGTGTAGCACATGGTAGTATGGTTCATGTTTATGATTGGATGATGGAAGAGCACCCACCAATCAATCTTGATTACCAAAGAGTGAACGATGCAGCTTGGCTTGATTCTGAGAATGTGCTCGTAAGCGCTTGTGAGAGATTGGGGCGTGGAGATGGAGGAATGGGGTTGTTTAACAGGAGCACAGGTGAGTTGAGGCATAAGTTTCAGGTTTGGCATGAGAATCAAGTTAAGAGCTTCACTGCTGGGGCGTTGAGTACAACTTGTGATCATAGAATCTTTAGCAGCTGTAAGGGAAGGAGTAATGAGTATGGCATTGGTGTGTGGGATCAACTCACTGGAAAGCAGATAGATTTCTTCTACGAGAGCCCTGGTTGGTCGCTAGGAGATGCTGACAGGTTACAATGGCTGAACGGAAGCAATTGTTTACTGGTAGCTACTCTGTTTCCAAGGAAGGACAATTGTTACATCAGCTTGTTGGATTTCAGGGCAAAGAGTATGGTTTGGTCTTGGTCTGACATTGGAGCTACAGTTACTGTGGACGAGAAGCGAGTTCGTGATGCAATAGCCATGGAAGGTAACCATGCTATATGTGTGGTGAATGAGTACGAGGATTTGGGGTTCATGGATTTGAGGATGAATGTGGGGAGTGTGAGGTGGAGTTCAAGGAGTAGGTTGATGAAAGGGAAAATGCCTGATGAACCTTGTTATCCAAAACTGGCATTGCACGAGGGGCAATTGTTTTCTTCAATGGATGATTGCATATCTGTTTTTTGTGGTCCTGATTGGGTATTAACATCCAGGCTGCGACGTACTTATGGAGGTTCGATTTGTGATTTTTCGATTGGTGGCGACCGGTTGTTTGCTCTTCACAGCGAGGAAAATGTCTTTGATGTATGGGAGACTCCGCCTCCTCCGGTTGTATGATTAAAGTTTTGGCCTGGCTGGTTATGTTTAGTTGCATTTTCATAAGAATGGTTTACTGGTTCACTCTTAATTGCCAAAGCCCGACCTCCAAGTTTGCAGAAGATAACCTGAGTTTTTTGTGTATAGAGTTTTAACTATGATGTAACTAAGAATGAAATATGTCAGTGGTTAGTCCTATAGTCACATATGGAATGAAATAGGCAACTTTACTACTTGTAATGCCATATCTTAACCTTCCACAGTAATATGAACAAGGATTGCTCCCAATTTCTAATTCTTTTCCACTTTCATAGCTTCTTTTGACCATCTTTCTTAACATTTTGGCTCTTTTGACCTCTTCTTTACATAACCAATCTCTTGTACTTCAAACACATCCCAGATTCTTCCTCTTGAGGGGTCATAAAAGAATGGAGATTCTCATTGTGCATGTGAGGAGTTACATCAACGAAACTTCTTAGGAGATCCTAGTGTGAAGGCAGCTCACTTTGAGGAGTTGATTTACTTTAACTTTACATAAAGTTTGGAGTGGGGCTTTTACCTCATTAAGAGTTTATGTTTTTCTAAGACCATGTGCTCCGCTGATAATATCTGTCAACTATAATGGCCACACCATCAAAATCCAATCTTTCAGCTTTTATGTCATCACCACTTGGGTGTTTCTGACACTTGCCAACTCTTATATTCAACTTCCCAAAATGCAAGTTCAGAAGGAACCAACCATAATCCTTGTTTGCTTTTGTATGGTTCTGTCAGTGAGGGGCAGAGAGAGATGCTATATGCATGTGAGCAATTGAATTTGCTTAACTACTCCATAAATTAATGGTGAGGTTGGCAAACTGAAATAGCTAGTAAATTAGCTCCACTAGAACAATATCAAAGCTACTAGTTATAGAAGTTTAGCAAGCCAAACTCAGTTCAATTATTTAGTTTACATGGAGGAGTCTAAAAGCTTGTACATCAACTACACTAGTAAGCACAATGTCAGTGACACCTATTTTATACCATAAACACAATCAGAAGATAGAGATCATATTCAGATGTTTTAAACAGACGATTCTTATCAATATATAATCAGATGGCAGAAGATGTTTCTGATGAGAAATTGACTCCATTTTCAGACGTGAATTCTGTCTGACAAAGCCATCTTGAGTAATTGTACTAACAGAGATCCAAACTTTCAATCTCTTCTCTGTCTGGATTGGCTTTTACCCCGTGACTCCTAACAGTGAATCTCCAGGAAGCTTCCTTCAATTTCCATTTTAAAAAACAATTTCCATTGTAGAAGATGATGCCAGTGTTGTTGGTTATGGTTAAAACTATATCATTAGACTCTGTCTGAGCAAATGGTGATAGCATACCAAAGTTGACCACGAAAGAGGATAGAAAGGGCCAAAATATGGTAGACCCCATGAGTTACAGAAAATTCAAGAAAAAGCAGGCACAACATGCCTGAGGAATGTGACTGGTTGAGATTGTTTGAAGGCGGCGACAAGCAATGTGAATTTTTGCTTCTTATCGTAAACATGGTGTACTATCATTATCATCTTCACTAGATGCCAATTCTATGAATCCAAGTTTAGATAATGTTAGCAGAAGTCTAATTACGAAATGGACTCTAACAAGAATTTTACTTTGTTGCTTGGGAACTAATAAGCTGAACCACTGGAGTCAAGGAGATTATACATGTCATAACTAAGACTCATAGACCTGTTCAAAAATTCTGTATGCATCATTATAAACCTTGGAATGGTGCATAAATCAAAATGTTTTTCTATTCCATGACATATAATAGCTTGAAAAGGAAAAAAACCAATAGCCTCCGTGAGATCTGCAACGTAGTTTAAGGTTGATGATACCTTCCGGTGGCCGATCCCCCCTAGATGTGTGTGGCCTCGTATTTAAATTGCAATGGTTGAACCACCAAGCCAATGAAAGTTCAAGCATAATCAGGCATCACTCTCTTAAGGAATGTAATTGGTTGAGATTCTTGTGGGGCAAGCTGGTCGAAAGGAACATAATACTGTTCCTTATCATAGACATGGCACATTGTCATTATGGTCTTCATTAGACGCCAATTCCATGTTGCCTCATTCATATACTGCATGCATAAAATTAAAATCAGTAAGATATCAAGCCTTATAGATAAGGTATAAACCAAGATCATTGTCTGTTCTATGCAAAATGACAGTTCAATACCAATGGAACGAGTTTTTAGATTATATCAAGAATTTGTACCCTTCCCCAATTCTCTTGAAGAGATTCATGAGCTGCTTTTAGATTATAGCTCGGTATTCTTGAAGAAACGTGATGAGGGATGTGGACATTGATATTGTGACACAGTATCTCTATCCTGCAAGGTAAAGAATGCCCAGTTTCACTCAAATCATATCAGCAACTAATAGATTAGCTTGGAAGCCAATGCATGGAAGCAAAAACAGAGCTAGTTATGCCACCTTGTGAGACTAAGTAATAGAATTCTAGAAGGCCTATAAGCCAAGGACTTATCACATGGAGATCTACCAAACCAAGTAAACATATATGCCAAATTTATAGTCTCTTTCCCTAAGAGTAAAAAACTCATCCTGCTAATTCTTTTCAGTTGCATATTGGAAATTCACATGACTTGATAAGTTCTATGCATGAAGATGTAAACCTAGGCAGTTTCTAAGTGTTAGTATTAGAGCAGCTTAAAATGGGAAAATTGTGAATTATTATCTGAGTCACTCTCTCAGTACATAGCAACTCTAAATTTGATAAAAGGGGGCGAAGATTTGGAGAATCCACACAAGAAAATAATTATTACCAACGAGGGTAATCACAATGAACTGTTCCATTAAGCTGCGCCTGAGCTGCATTCCACTCAGATGCTGACTTGAAGGGAATGTGAGGAGCCGTATGATGTACCATTGTGAAGGTACTCATCTATAATTGAGGAAAACAACAATATCAGTTGCAAGATAAACAGACTGACATGAAGTCTATCCACAGAAAAGGAAGCAATCAATAATCATTAACTGAACTCTGGTGAAAGATGTGAATTTATGAAGTTGTTAAAGCATGTCCTAATGTGTCATTATCCTGAACTAGCTGAGCATACCACTTTATCCTTAAATATGCGAATCTGTCTAGATCATAAACTTTTCAGCAAAGGAATGCAACGCATGCAGTTTACAGGTATACAGAGAGGTAATTCAACTTATAATTTACTTTTTTCTTAAGGCTGTTAAGTTTGTTTTCTGAAGATGACAATCGTCATCTATAAATCCACTAAAAGTTTAATGACAAATCAAAATTTGTGTCACAGTGAATATTATTTGAAATATGATTCCTTTTCTCCCTTTTCCTTTCAATTAAACAACAAACAGACAAGACAAGACTGTGAATGTGCTAAAATGATAGAGTTGGGTTTCTAATAAGCAACCACCAGTCATCATAGAAAAGGACCCTTCCTTTTCAACTCCCCACATATGTATAGTGCAATGACAAGTATGATAGATGTTTAAGAAAAACTGCATGTGCCTAATAACTTCCCCCTCAACACAGACGAGGAAGGGAATTCAAGGAAAAATGAAACATGTAATGTGAGAATGACTAATATAGCGCATTCATAGCTTCAAAATTATGGAGCACTTTATGTAGCAAGTTGTGTTACCCAGAAGTGATAGCCCAACCATGGCATCAGCCAAAACTTGATCCATCCCAAAATCCCAGTTTTATAGATAATCAACGGCCATCCAATTGCCATAAATGCAAAAACACATGCCAAGCTAATCTTCACTCTTTTGACTTCACTGGGTCTGAATTTTTTCAGATCAAAGTGCCAGAGTAACCTGTTAGTAATCATTATGCAAAAGAATGTCTTTCGTTAAGAAGGCTACGAATACCAGGAAGTGTAAAATGTATATGCAATTGTTCTCTTTGTAGTATGATACCAGTGAGCTATAGACATCCAAGGCCGAAATGGACCATATCCATACATGATTGCTTTACGCAAAATAGGTGATGAATCAAACTCATCTTTCACAACAGGATGCCATGCTGTATCTTCATCCAACCTATGAGTATATGAGGAGCAGGTATTAGAATAGTCTAGAAGCCATCTGCCTCTTAAGAAAAAGGGAACGAAATTAACCAACAGATTCCTTCTGTAGAATGATCAATTATCTTATTTCATACATACATATTTGTTTTTGCATGATGCCTATCATGCTTAAATCTCCATGGCTCATAAGGGTATATCAGTGGCAGAAAGGCAAGAGTTCCTACAATGTCTTCCAGCAGTTTGTTCTTTGAAAATGACTTGTGAGCACAATCATGGCCTATAACAAAGAACTTCAAAATTGGGAAAAACAAAATTAGACATAAAAGATTCAGGAAGATCTATATAGAGCAGCAACTACAGTAAGAAACGATGAATCAACCGAAAAATTTCAAAAACGTGAGTGTGAATAGCTTACCCCAGTTATTGCAGTCCCAGTCCATGCCCAAGCAAGGGGCAGTAAGTACCATGGAGCCTTTGCAATCATATAGAGGCCCAAAGTGTATGAAGAAATCGATATTAAAACTGACTGCCACGCTTTTAGATCATCAATTTCAAACACCTGAAAACCAAAGTTTACAGAAGAATAAAAGGAGAAGAGATAAATGGAGCTTACTTACAGAACTCTTAGTCTTAAGGCAACAAAACCATCTGATAATTTGGATGCATGAAGCAGTTAAATTTACCTTTTTTGGGAGGGTATCCATGATGTCCTTCAGTGTCACATTCTCTGGAAGGGGTTCACCAATTTGTGTGAATCCATAACTCTCGGCTAGCAGTTTTCTGCTTTCAGTGCTATCAGTAGAAGGTGGTGAAACTGGTACTGCCACTTCATGGACTGCTATATTCCTTTTTAAGGGAATTGCGTATTTTCTTTGTTTGCCTCCCTTGAGAAGAACTCTGTCCCATGTTAACCGATGGATGCCTGTCTACAAAAAGGAAGTATTATAAGCTGGTACTGTCAAAATTTTGCAAGCAGCCTTATCTACCGAGAAAGAAAAGCCTGCTCTCTATGAAACATGGAGAAGATCTAGCTATCGGAGAACAGAAGTCAAAAAAAAAAAAAAAACCTCTTGCTCCCCACAGGCCAGAAGAAAATGTTATAAATTGAAGACAAGCAGAGATAATTGGGATAAAAATGCACAGTGCTTCAAACAAGTGGTTTATCTTTCGTATCATTGAAGTTATGAAAAATCAAATTTGTTTCTAGATGTTTAGAAAATAAGAGATGCAGCAAGACTCAAGTTCTTGCCAAAATTAAGGCTTATCAAGATTTTACAATAGTGGTGAAACTTTCGAATATTGCAAGTAAACGAAAGTCACAGAAGTTGTTCATAAAGTTTCAGTTTTTCAAATCAGATTGTTCCAGGATACCAATTAGAATCTTGTGTAACAACAGCTCTGAACAACAAATTCAAGAACTTGTCAATAGAACCGCAAACTACACTAAGTTCATAAAGCATATCTCTTCGGGCACTTTCTGCTTAAGCAGTGAACTACTAATTTAGTACATCTGGTACTCCCTGCAAAGAGACGTGAAGCTAGAAATGCACCACCAAACGTTGCAATGCAGCTCAAGAAACTAAGAACCTCAACCAAAAAAAAAAAAGGACCAACTACCGAGTAAACAAAACTTGCTAATCCAATTATCATATCAAAAGAAGTAAATGAACATGAAGTAAAACCTAAAGAAAACTGAAACTTCTGAGCCAGAGTAGAGAGAGTAACAGATATAAATAAACCTGGAGAGAAATGAGAGCCAAGCTTTGGACAAGCAGATGGCCTTTGATGGACGCCCTGAGAACAAAAACCAAACAACCCAAATCAAATTCACACAAAAAGAAAGGATCTTTCGTCACAAAAGGAGTAACTGAGAAAAGGGTATTACCGTGAAAACGAAGACAGGTTCAGAAATTCTGCAAGCCATTGAAAAAGAATGCAGAACCTCCAAAAGGGTCCTCAGAAAAACTCCCCAGTGGTCCCTTCCGTTAAGAATGTGAAGTATATGAGGCCCCTCCCCCCGACTTTTTGTGGTTGTGAGATTGGAAAGAATTGGACAGAGGATAGGATTTTACCTTCCACTGCCCAGACCAACTTGGGACTTGAATAGCTAGGCCTATACGGTTTCTACTCAACTGTGGTTGTGTTGTGTCCTTTATGCTAAAGCTCCAAATTGCCCAAAGCCTCAAAAGTACTCGACCGTCTTTTTCTCGAGCCAGTTGTGGACAGAATTTATATCCACGCCACTTACCACAGCCATTTTTCACATGGTAGGGTACACCATGCCGGTTATATTCCCATTACGTGTTGAATGTGCACAACATTGGCCGGAGTCGGGGGAGACTCCGAAAAGATTTTGTTTTTGGATTAAACATATATTTTTTAATTATCTAATATATTTATTATTATTAATAAAAACTATGAATAATTTAATTAAATACTATATATTTAATTAACTAAATTAATTATTAATATAAATTATTAATAAATTCATTTTGTTAAATAATTTTATTTAATTTTTGTAATTAAATTAATAATTATTAACAAATTTAGTTCAATTTAAAATATCTTCAAAAATATATAAATTTTAAAATTTTTTATTTAATAGTAAAAAATATCTTGACATTAAATATTAATTCCTAAATAAATTTTATTTTTTAAAATTATTTATTTTAATAAAATAAAAAATATATAAGAGATTAAAATAAATTTACTTAATTAAAATAATATATTTTAAAGTTTTATCTAATATATAATTATTATCAATGTTAAAAATATAATTACACCAATATCCAGAGCCAACCCTGGGCAAGGACAAACAGGACACCTGCCTAGGACCCAGCTTTATGAGCACCTACCTAGGACCCAACTTTATAAAGAATAAATTAGACAATAAAAAGATCTCATTTTATTTCACTTTGTTCTTTATAAATATTCTTTATAAATATCTTGATATTCATAAAGAGCAACAAAAGATCCATATTTTCTCTCTTTTATTTTTTATAAGATCCCACTTTTAATTATCATAAAAAAAGAAAAAATGTAAAATAAGAATCTTTTTTATTTGCTCAAGGTCTATAAAACGTCAGGATCGGCCTTGTGGATATCAAACAAGTTTTTTCTTTTTATTTGATAGAAAAACATAATCTAAAACTAAAAACTAAAAATTTCAATAAAAATAGAAATATAACTAAACGACCTCCAATTTAACATCATTTTAATCGAGTGGTCGAGATGTTTGGCCTTTTCAGGATCATTCTTAAAGTTTTATAGGATATAGCCAAAGTAAAAAAGAGTCCTTATTTTGTCTTTTTTTTACAAGTATCAATGGTGAACATTCGTAAACAACAAAATTGTTAGAGTATTTTATATTGACTAAATATGAAAATATTAAAGGGTATATAAGTGGTAAGGGTTAATTATCTAAACAACTAGTTCTAGTTATTTAGGTAATGGTTGACCCAAGCTCAATTCTTGTTAGTGGACTATACACTCCGCCCATGTTAAAAATTCAATATAATATCATAGCAGGTTTGATCCGGATTATTAATTTCTCGATTGTCCGTTTGAATGTCCAGTCCTAACGCCCCGGTCCGGTTACCACTACGTATATTTCAAGTAACAACTGGATGTCCAGTCCCAATTGCACTTGAAAAAGAGTGTCAGAGTATTTCATATTGACTAAATATGAAAATGTTAAAGGATATATAAGTGGTAAGGGTCAACTAACCAAACAACTAGTTCTAGTTATTTAGACAATAGTTGAACCAAGCTCAATTCTTGTAAGTGGACTCTATACTCTACTCATATTAAAAATTTAATAAAAATAAAACAAAACAGAGACAAGTTAAGAGTAAGCCCTGATAGATGTCCTTCCTATTGTTATCCGAGCCTGATAACAGCTATACATTATGTTGAAATGTGGGATTTAAAAATTTAAAAGTACACAATTTTTTTTTACTAATAAAAATATTTTTTTGTAATATTTATTTAAAAATTAAAAAATTTAATTATTTTTAAGCATTAAAAAAGAAAAAAGGGGTATTTTATATAAATTGACTTATGCAGCACAAAACCATGATGGCTTTGTGGTCACACCTTTTTCACGTTTGACACTAAAATGGGGTATAAGAGACGTGAAACATTTTCTTTCACACGTTTTCGTAACTCAGACTACAAGGACACCGACCACACTTGTAAGAAGTCACGTTGTTAATTGATTTGATACCCAATCTCTTCACAAGACTTTTTGGGAGGTTTTAGTGGTGTTAGATTTATTAATTGTCTATTTGTACGAGCTTTTGAAAGCTAAATAAATTTTTTATTATTATAAAATAATATAATATTTTAAAAATATATAATTTTTTGACAATCAAATATATCATTTAAAAAAATTTATAACTTCTGAAAAAAAATATTTTTTAAGATAGATTTTTTATATCAATTAATAAGCTTATTTTTAGTCTCTTTTGTCCTTATATTTTACACATAATTCTCACAACACTCACAAACCCATCTTCACGTTTATTTTGAAATTTATATAATATTATTTAATTTTTCATATATTTTAATATTAATTTTTCTTACATTATAATCCATATAAAAGATTTGGTTAGATATATTTTTAGTTATGTTTCATACAGTTTAAAGTTTATAATAATTAATATATTGTACTTTGCATATTATTTAATATACTTTAAATAATATTTATATGCGTAATTAATTTTATTATAAAATAAAATATAGTTAATATTAAAAATAATTTTTATTTTATATTACCAAACAGTCTATTATAAGAAGCTTTTTTAAAATTTTAAATGACAGCTAAATAATTAACTGAATGCTTTAAAAATAATTTCTCAAAAAAATTTATAGAAAAAAAAAACTATATTGATAAAAATTTAACGAATATAAGCTCAACAAGTGTAGGCAGTTTTCGCCTTAGTGATCTGGCATTCTAACCCTTCACAGGGCATTTTGAGGGTTCACTGATAACCAACATTAAAAAAAATAGATTTAAAAGTTAAACAGAAAAGATACCGAGCTTGAAGTTTAAGAATTTATTATTATAAAATTAATTAAAAATTGAATAAAATTTAAAAGTCATACAAAAGATTATCCTTATTTGTTGAAAGTTTAAAATTCAATTTTAAAAATAGATCATTAAATAAAAATTAATTAATTAATTTTAATGTATAAAATATTCTAACTAATTAATAAATTGATTAATTTTTATCAAATTGTTTACGATTAAATTGATCAAGTTGATTTAGTTTTTAAAACATCGTGACTCTTCTGGACATTAACTGTCTTCTTAAAACTAACGATACAAATGGTTTACGGGAAAAAATGGTAATAAAAGTGAGAATGAATATAATGAATGATGGAAATAGACATAATCATTATAATCATTGGTTAACATGAATGAATGATAATTATTATTATTATTGACCGTAATTTTGTTAAATTTTTGTTTCACCTCAAATCTTAATATATTTTAATTAATTATATTTAATTATTAAATATATATATATATAATTAATTGATTATATTGGGCCAGGCTATAAGAAATTGCATGATTCAACGATTGATTCATTCCATGCTAAAAGATAACCACTACGAATTTTATCAGCACAAAAACGTACTTAGTAAAAGAGAAATGTTCATAACTATTAGTTCTTGTAGTTAGAAAAGATAATAGATTGGGCCGGACCGACAACTTTTGCCCTAGTTCAGGCTCAATCTTGAGACCTAATTAAGCCCTAGGTAACCAAACCTAAACTTGAGCTTGACCGGGCCTGAGGTAGCTAAGCTTGAGCTTGAGCTTGACTAGACCCGAACTCGAGCCCAAGGTCAACCTAGTCGAAGGTAGCAAGACTCGAACCCAAGCCTAAGCCTGACTCACCCTACCTCGATTTGATTTGATTTGATTTTTTAATTTAAAATAAAAATAATGTCATTTTCATCATAATTGTCAGTCCGGACCTAACTTGGATAACCCGAACTTGAGTCTATTCTGAGGCTTGGTTAATCCAAATTGGGCTGATCGTAGGCCCAAATATCTTAGGCCTGAGTCCTAAGATCTGGTGGACAGATCAGCTAAACATGAAAAATAAGTTGCCTTATCTTTTGTGCGTTACAAGTGAATTCAATTCACCCTTTACTTGGTAGTGTAGTTGTGTTTCAACTTTGGATCCCCACGAGATCTTGTTTGGTGAAATGTAGGTACTGTCAAAGATAATGCAGAACTTGGTCAGTTATGTTGGGGACCTAACCCTACTTTTGAAGAGTCAAGCAAGCGTTAGCTGGAGTTCGGTATAGAACTTATTATAACTGCGTTTGTAGAGAACATTGGAGTTGGTAAAAAAAAAAAACATAAATCTACCAAAACGTCGTGATCAACTTCCTGTATTTTCCGACTAACCGGTCAATGACTCTCAATTTTATAGTCATGAATATTAACGAACTATTTACTCAAAGCTAGATGGTTATATATTGACATATTTATAGAGAGAATAACAGATGCGTCGATTGATTCGTTAATTATGTAAGACATTTTAATTTAAGAATCACTTATTTTGATACTACACCTATTAAATATCACTTTATCCTTTCAAATGATATTTAAAAGTTTGTTTTCTTAAACTAGTTGTGTAATATGTTTTGTTAAATTTCCTTTTAATTAAAAAAAAGTCTTAGCCTTCATTTGTCATTTATTGCAATGTTTTTTTTTTTGAAACGTTTTCAGATGCGCTCAACGCATATTATTCATATCAAAAGTTAAAACGTCATACAGAAAAGCAGGCGGAGATATTTCCATTCAAAACTAGACATAAAATTGACCGCTCAAATTATTGTATGAGCTACTTGATTCGCTGGTTGCTTGACAAAAGCAGTAAAAATAAATCGATGTTCATTATAAGAGCTTTACAATCTTCAGGAATTATCGAAAAGTAAGAAGGAAATCATTTATTGCAATGTTAAATAGACTTTGCAATTAAGTTCGGGTGTGGCCTTGTCTAACCTGAAGGCTGAAGTTAATAAGTTTGATTTTGTTTGACTGACTTTTAGAACTTTTTTTAATTTTTTAACAGTCTATGCTTTAAGTTTAGCCCAAAGTTCGAAAAATAAAAAATATATTATTTTGGAATAAAATGACGTTATTTTTCAAATAATATAATATATGATTATTGTTTACATAAAATAATATAATAAATCTCGCATTGGCATGCTGTTAATACTTAAGTTTGGATGTGTTTTGGTAAGTAAATAAACCAAACAAAATACATAAGAAACCCATAAATGAAATCTCAATCACATTTTGTATACCCTAATGTGGTTATTTTCAACAATTCAGGCTATGTTATATTCTCAAATAAGAACATTTTAATACTTGATTTGAATGTTTTAAAAACTAGACCAAATGTTAAATTATTAAGACTAGAGAGCGCGAGGGAAGCTTCGAGTTGTCGCCATCTATATGCAATCGTGATTCATACGTATTATTTTGGCCGTATATTATCATGGACTAAAAATTATTGTTATTATTATTAGAGATTAAAATATTTTATAACAAAACATTAAAACATTAGACATCTGTCTAATATTTTGTTATAATTTATTTTCGACAATTCAATCCAATTCGATATGTTGTTTTTTTTAATTATTCTTAGGGGTGCTTGGTTGATGAGTTCGAGAATAAGCCAATAGGTAAGGAATAAAAAATGAGTAGTTGGTTGTTGATTATCATTGCAAAGACAATAGTTTGATATCCTATTTTTGAGAAATCCTTTATACCTATCGTGTAGTAGAAAAATAAAACTCATTCCTTAATAGTGATTTTTTAAATAAAATATTTTAATATTAATTAATTAAAATATGTTAAATTAATTAATTAAAATATAATTCATTCGTTAATTACAATATTGTACTTAATTAATTAAAATATTATAATTAATTAATTAATTACATTATAATTAATTAAAATGAAACTATTTAAAATATTATTATTATTTAATTAAATTATTTTAATTAAATAATTGCAATATAATTAATAAATATTATTATTAATTAATTACGAATATAATTACAATTAATTAATTAGTTACAATAAAATTAATTAAAATATAATTCATTCATTAATTACAATATTTTAATTAATCAATATATTATAATTAATTAATTAAAATATAATTCATTCATTAATTACAATATAATTAATTAATTAATTAATTAAAATAAATAAATTTTATTTCTTAATATTTTTACAAACTAACTATTATCAATAATAATAGGTAATCTCTCTAAAAAAAAAAAAGGTAATTATCCCTTCCTCTTAACCAAATATTATAATTACAACAATAATATTTATTTATATTTTTTACTATAATTATTTTCATTTTTATTACGATATCATATGGCGGCTTTATTGCCTTATTAAAATAAAGTTCAATCACATGTATAAGTAGTGGAATTTCCATTTTCCAAGGTGGATATGCAAAATTAGCACAGAAAACAATGGCGTAATGCATAAGATCTTTCACCGATCGAGTTTGCTACTAATTATCACATGAATTAGTGCACAGATGCCATCCATCTTAGCCAATCTAAATAAATTGAATATATCAATAAATAATTCAGAATAGGTATTAGAAAGATACGTAGTTAGAAGTATGACATTATTGTTGTTGTCAAATTTTCACTGTACTTTGTAATAATTATTTAAGCATGAAATTAGAACCCTTTTATAACATGACAAGAGTCAATAAGCTCGGTATGAATTGATCGAATTTTCGATTGGGATTAATTTTAAAAAATTTACAAGTCTTAGGCCAAATTTGAGTTTAGGCTTTTCAGTTCATTTTGGTCTGAAACTTAAAAATTTTAGAAAAAAATGACATTATTTTAAATAAAATAAATTTGTTTTCTAAGATTTAAAATTTAAAAAATATTCAAGTTGAAATGGCCTAATCTCAATCCAACTTTAGATCATCCAAGTCTAATCAAGCTCAAATTTGGGTTGCATACCTCAAGTCTAGTCTTGCATAGCCAATGCCATCTTTACTTGTGTTGCCTGGTATTACACTTGCATAATTTGTAATTATTTAAATAATATCATATAACTATAATGTAAAATTGAAGTTGTTTTCAAGATAACTCGTTTTCTACTTATTTTTAGGGTGAAGCAATTGTAGCTGTTGCAACAACATCTCATATTATAACTAAATCAGTCGATTTTTTTTGAAATGAATGGAGTGAGATTTAAAAATTATCGAAAATAGTCTCTTTATTAGATAAAGATAAAGTTGTGTATTAGTGGATATTCCAAATTCCCACATTTCAACAGGACTCTTGTTGAGTATTATTGTTATTATTGTAGGACATGACAAGGTTTATCCCTATATATAAAGAAAAGATGAACATGTATAATAACATACATGATCATCTTCTTCTCTTTTCTTTCAGATTTTCAACTTTATTTTATCCAATCAATTTAAGTGCTTTGAAAAAGATGGTTAAGAGCATTATTAAACAACATAGTCCCTTTAGCTCAAAAGGAGGCAAAAGAGATTTTATTATTGAAGGAGATGGAGTGGATGGTAATGATCATCAAGTCATCCTTTTGATTAATTATACTAAAGTGAGATTATTTATTGAATCGGTTCAAGTGGGTTGGATTGATTTTTTAAACCAGAATTCGACGTGATCTAATTTTCCTAACCCTAATTATTATACTTCACACAACTTTAGATGAACATAATCTGCAAACCATTATGTACACTCGACATAATCATCGCACATTCGAAGAATAAATGAGAATGTCACATGATTTAACGACCTTACGTAACTCTTGAATTAATAATTTGAGTTATATTTAATTAGTTGAAGTCGAATTTAAGAGTTAGATTAAATTTTTGCGTTAATAATATTTTATTGGTTCATACATAATGTTTATATTACGTATATTTAATCGTTATTTTTTAAATATAAGGTTAAAGAAAATGATTTTTAAAAAATAAATATTATAAGAAAATAAGAGATTTTGAAAAATTTTACTTTAAAAACATCAAAATTATGTATCTTTCTTTTTTGAAAAGGAAAGAAACCTGAGATATATTACATGACTAGTATAGAGAAATAGACTCCCGACATATCATCTAAAATGATATATTAGAACCTAATATGTGTTGTATCAAAAATAGTGATCCCTAAATTAAAATATTCTGCAAAGTTTACGAGCCAGTCGATACACTGGTTGCTCTCCTGATAAATGTACTGATACACAACAATCCAGTTTTGAGTAAACAATTTATTAATACCCATGACTAATGGATTTAGAGACATTGATCGATTAGCTGAAGAAGACAGGATATTAATCACCGCTATATAATTCACTTCTAATTTGATTCGATGATAACTCATATTTTAAGCGAGTGTGAGCCTTGAAAAAAACTCTCTAAAATTTTGCAAAAATAGAAGAGCACTAGTCAAAATTCTGGATAAAGCCTCTAAATCAAGCACCTGCGCTATCATGAACAAAGATACAAAATTTTTTGTATCTTTAACCCTAAAATTAAAAAAAAAAACATTGCGGAATATGTATGACTAAAAGGTATCACTTATCACTCCCTCTTCTGTTTTTTTCTGAGCCACATGTTCTTCTTGGAAAAAAAAGCAAATGGAAGAGCTTGAATGATACACAGTCTTCTGCAACCTGGTACTTGCAGGTTGTCTATGCCCATACGTGCTGTGTCATTTACCTGATGAGCCAGACAAGAACTTTCTCTTTGTTGTATATGTATGGTTTTTATTCCATAGAGAAAATAGAGAGTTTAAGCGATTATCTCCATTTGCATGTGAGGCTTAAAGACTTTGGAGAGTGCTGACCTCGGTCATAGTGCTCACACGAATCCTTTGGCACGAAAGTGAGGGAATAAATACCTCCTCCAAGAACAAAAGGTCTCATCTTTAGCACTCTAATCATTTAACCCTCACCAAAGATTTCACCTTTCACTTTTTCCTTTAACGTCCTGAGACACCCAACAAGCAAAGTGAAAACCCCCACCTCCTGTGTCTCTCTCTCTCTCTCTCTCTCTGGGTTACTTTGCACAAGTGAAGGAATCCCAATGAGTCTCAAGCCACCAACCGTCATTTCTTGTGCTTAAAGACTCGCATCCATTATTGACACTCATGACCCAGTTGACAGAAAAAGATTAAAAGGAGATGGATGTGAGTAGGAGGAGAGCTGGAGTTAAGAGCAGTGTTGTTGCAGGGTCTGTGTGGGAGAGTAGAATGAAGTTAGATGACGTGAAAGGCGGTGTTAAGGTGTTTAATGGAGAAGAAAATGCTGAGGAGAGTTCGGATTCTGGTGTGAAGAAGGTGGGCAGGAGAAGCCTGACTGCTTCTACTGTAGCTGCGAGTGGGAAGAGGAAGACTTGGAAATCTGAAAACTTTGAAGGTCCATTGCAGATAAGGAAAGGCAAAACTGAGACAAAGAATTGTGAAGAACAGTGTAGCGAATTGAGCGTTTCTGCTGATGGGATCAGGAAGAGCTCAATTCAGGCGAGGAAAGGGAGGTTTGACGGGAATAAAGAGCTCAGCAGGTCCGTTGATGGAAGCCCAGTTCAGGTCAAGAACGGAAGATCTGAAGGAATGAAAGAGGTTTGTGTTTCTGTTGATGGGATTGACAAAAGCCCAATTCAGGTCAAGAAAGTAAGATCTGAGGCAAACAAGGAGAGTCCAATTCAGACTAGGAAGTCAAGATCTGATGTGAAGGAAGATGTTGAATCTCGTTCACAGTTGAGGAAGGCAAAATCAGATTCAGTTGAAGCTGCACAAGAATTTGTTGAAGATCTTCCAGCTGATAATGTGATTGAAAGCAATTCAGTTCAGTTGAGGAAAGCAGAATCAGAGCCTGCCCAGGTATTGGATGAATCAGTGGCAGCTAGTGTAGAAACTGTGTGTAAAATTGAGACTAACCCACCTGAAACAGAGGGTTCTGGATCTGAAGAGATTTGCAAAGAGTTTGGTGTGTGCCAAGAGGTCATTACTAGTACTCAAAGCGATGAAGCACCTAAACCATTGATGGATGGTTACAATGATGATCATGAGGATATTGTTATGGTTGATGATGAAGAATTTGAGGGAGACGAGGAAGAGGAAGACATTGATGAGGAAATTGATGATGTTGAGATTGAGAAGAACCTCGAGATCAAAGAAATTGACATACCAGAAGAGAAGCCTAAGAAAGTTGAAACAAGTTTACCAGAAGAGAAGCCTAAGAAAGTTGAAACAAGTTTCCCAGAACAGAAGCCTAAGCAGACTGTAAATCAAGAGAAGAAACTTCATCAATTTAACAACAGAGCAGCACCCACTTCTTCAACTGTAAATAAACAGCCTCCTCCTGTCGTAAGGAGAGCAACATTTTATCAAAATTTTACCAAGCCAACTCCAAGTAAGCATCTTTATCTTGATGCATTCTATGTTTATTCACAAGTTACTTGAATCTAACTGTTTTAGCACATTCCCTGCGTGCAGCTCCAGTAGCTAACCGATACAGTAACTTCCCAGAAACCCATAACAAGCTTCAAAATCTAGGTGATTACCTCGTTTCAAGAAAAAAGTTTGATCCTTTTGCTTGAATTGTGGCTCAATTGTAATGAATTGCCTTCAATTTGTGAACTTTCTGGGAAATTTTCAGTGGACTTAGTGATGTGGAGAGACATATCAAGATCTGCTTTTGTTTTTGGAATTGGTACATTCGTTATAATTTCTTCATCTTACACCAAGGATATCAATGTCAGGTAAGACTTATCAGGCTCTGAAATCTTCCTCAATTCTACTAGAATTCCCCTGTTTCAGAACAGAGGCCAGAATCTGAAACCAGTTTTGATCTTTTGTATCT
Organism: Erythroxylum cataractarum; assembly: GCA_024703695.1. Taxonomy (NCBI): domain Eukaryota; kingdom Viridiplantae; phylum Streptophyta; class Magnoliopsida; order Malpighiales; family Erythroxylaceae; genus Erythroxylum; species Erythroxylum cataractarum. Next base: position 1,953,806 of record JANJEY010000235.1, on the reverse strand, counting down.
CCTTCTACAGCTGCATTTCTGTATTCTCCTATCTGGGTCTTGTTTATCTTGCTGCCATTTTCCTCTACAGATCCCTCATTAACAGGTAATCACAAGCATTCATGTTAGCAAGCAAAGCATAACCAAACTGGTATCAATTGTATCTTCTTCTTTTCTGTCTAATAAATCCTAATTCAAAACAGGGGAGTTGTAGATGTTGGTGATGGTGCAGGCTATGTTCTGGGTGAGGATGAGGCAATTTGGATAGTGAAATTGGTTCTGCCATACTTAAACGAGTTTCTGCTAAAAATTAAAGCCCTTTTCTCTGGTGACCCTTCTACTACAATGAAGGTAAATTTGGCCTTTTTTTTATAATTCACAACAAATTGTCAAAAAAAATAAAAAAAGCTGATGAATTGTTACAAATGGCAGATGGCAGTACTTCTGTTTGTTCTAGCCAGGTGTGGCAACTCCATAACCATATGGAAGATGGCCAAATTGGGTATGTTTGTTTGCTTAATTTACATAAATATGAATTTCACTCACATATATATATATATTGTTACTATCGGACCTCTCAAAGTTTGCTTTATTGTAGAACTTTGGATTGAGTGTGATGATGATATATATATATTTGTTACAAAGTCCTAAAGCTTGATTTTGGTCATTGACTCAGGCTTTTTTGGAGTGTTCACTATACCAAAAGTCTGCTCTTTGTACTCCTCACAGTTAACTGCATATGGTAAAAACCCCAAATTTCCTTCAAATTTATTTAGTTCAATCTTTTATTTGTCATTGCCTGTGTGTTGGTGTTTGAGTTATGATGCCATACCGTTAGAGCACAGAGACCACCGTAGACTAGCAGATCATGTACGTTACTTTCATAATTGTGGCCTGACAGGACGTGGGCTCAATAATTTGATTGTCTTGATTGTCCAAGGACAGAACACAGATGCTGCAACGGCATCCTTCATGATGTGATCTGTAGTAGGTTGATCTTACGGGTCCTACAATGACAAATATCAAAGTGATCAATGCGGATTAAGTGCATCAGTAGGACCCATCCTACTCTTTAGGCCTTTTCTTATAAGGCCTAGTAAACTTTTCTTTGGAGACATTTCCTTTTAAGGTCTAGCCCAAACCTATAAATAAAGGTTGAGCCAAACCCGACTAACAATTTCTCTACTAGTTAAGAATATGATTGCGTGTTATTAATTTTTTTCAAATTTTACGTATCAGCTTAAACTGTTATTGTTGTTGTTGTTATTGTGGTAAACTTAACTTAAATAATTGTAGAAAATGACCTTTCTATTATATAGAAATAAGGCTGTATACTATCAGACTTTTTCAAATCCTACTTTATTGTGAGATTTCAAACTAGATGTGATGAAGACGGTGACGATGATGATGATGTTTCTGAATTTTAGTTTTCATTATTTTTAGTGTAATATTATTGCTACTAATTGAATCACACGGGCATTTAATTTATTATTTATTCTCTTTGATTGAAAATCAAAACTTTGGAAGGTAAATTCTGGATCCGACGGTTCGGTGATGCGTGGGGCTCGTGCACACACAAGAAAGCCGTGGCTCTAGCCATATTTAGCCTTGTATGGAACCTGTCTTCAATGGTGGCTCGAGTCTGGGCAGGTGAGGAAAGAAGGGTCTCATTTTAGTACGGCTTTTGGTTAGAATCTCTCTCTCTCTCTCTCTTCTTATTATTATTAACGTGTTGGTCTGTGTACCGTGCTTTCAGTGTTCATGATGTTTGTGGCCGTCCGATACTATCAACAAAGCCTCGAGAGAGACGATGATTGGGTAATGGAGGAGGTGGTGGAGGAGGAGGAAGCAGCAACCAATGAAACGATTCCAGGTGTAGGGCAGAGACAAGGGGGTGGGCCCACAGTTGTAATAAATAATAAAACAAAATGGAGATATTAAGTAATAAACATTTTTTTTATTAGGCAAATGTGTATTTATTATGCCAAAATTTTCCGCTTTAATCAATAATAGTTAAGGATTTGTGTTCAAATAATTTATATATTTGTAAAACCATACATAATAATGAGATATGTTTTTAAAAAAATTATAAAAAAATGACTGCTCAAATGTACAAAACGTCTTACCTTACAAGGGTCGGGAGAGAGTCGTTAATTATACGTAACCTTTCTTTTTGATTCTGTAATTTAAATATGTGACATTTTAATTATAAAAGAATAATCTTATTGATTAATAAAAAATGTATATACATGTAAAACCATATATGATAATGAGATAGAAGAATCTAATATTTGGGCCCCTAAAAGTTACTCTAACACTTGGGCCCTAAAAGTTATCTTTTCTTAGTTCATTTCATTGCTTTGCTCTAACACTTGTTCAATTCTTCATTCCTTTGCAGATGTGTGGATGATAATTTAGAAAGTTTAACTAATTTTCTAAGAAATATTGACTAAATTATAATTAAATTTATAAATTACGTAATTTAAATAAACTATTTATGGAGTTAATTGGAATAATTACACACAAATGATTGCTAGAAGTGGTAAGTAAGTGTTGTTATCATACTTGTTATAATTTAATTATAGAGGAATGGTAGTTGAAAAAAAGGTATATTAGATTCTGAATTGATTGTGCCTTTTTCTTTGTTCCAAAAGACTAATTGTCTCCCCGTTACCCACTCTCCCACTTCGAATCAGTTGCTAATTGTCAAAAACCTTTTTTTTTTTAAAAGACATTTGGGTTAGAACTTAGCTTGACATCCTTGGCCTAGATTTAAAGTCAACGACTTAAGGCTAAGTTCATCAAGCTTAAGCAAGTTCTATAGTTTTGAAACTCGGACCGGATCGGTCGGTCCGACCGATGATCGGTCGGTGGTCCGATTCGGTTTATGCCATAAAACTGGTCTTCAATTGACCTGGTATGAACCGGTCCGGTTGGACCGGTTCAATAAATTTTTTTATTATTTTTTTATTTTTTAAAATATTTTTAATATTATATATAATTAAATATAATTATTGCATAATTATTACGTTACACCGGTAACCAGTAAGGCCACCGGTTTGATGACCAGTCCGGATTTCAGAACACTGACAAGTTCTCAATCCTAATTTTTGCAAAAAAGTTGAAAATTTAATTGCCTGAACCAAACTCAAAATTTGATATTTATAAAAAAATTAACACTATTTTTAATATTTTTATTAAAAAAATAGAATCGAGTTGAACTCGAGCTTAAGCCGAACCGCTTCATGCCCAATTAAGTGATATTAGACCTATGACATTGATAGACTAATAATTGAAGTATTTGAGTGTGTTTAGTAATGATAATAAATCGGGTTTGTCAATTTTAAGTGAATTTAAAAATAGTTTAAAATTTTTAAGCAAATTTCGAAACTAACACTAATGTCGTTTTGCGGACACGTTAACTTGTCAGTGTTTGTGCAATCAAAACTGTACTAAAACGCACACGTATTTCTGCCCCTGTCTTGTCTGTCGCTATTACACATGTCATGACATCAATCATCAATTATCAGTACCGATATCAATAACTTATTCGCAGTATGTAAAATGTTATTTAAATTGATTTTATTATTTAATTTTGTGTCATAAATTTGTTAAATAATTTATTTAAGATATATAATTTATAAATAATAATATATTTGATTACATAATTAATATATTAATATCTAAATTTTAAAATTTTACCTAATGGACTTAAAAAAAAATAACGAATGTAATTTATCATTTAAGAATAATACAATATTTTCTACTTTACGACAATCATCAATGTATTCAGTGCCTGTTTAGTTAATCTTTTAGAAAATAAATAAGCTTTTTTTTTACCGTAAAAGTTTTTTTTTTGAAGAAAAATGAATATTTAGCTATAAAATAAAAAGGCATTTTTTTAGTAGATATACTTTTTTTGACAGTTAAAATATAACTTTTTTTTAAAATTCAAATTTGGAACTTCTTAAAAAAGTAATTTTTCATGTGGATTTTTCATATCAATTAATGAGCCTATTTTTTAGTCCCTTTTATCTATATGTTTTACACATAATTTTCACAATATCCACAAACACATCTTTATGTTTATTTTGAGATTTATATAATATTATTTGATTTTTTATATGTTTTAATATTTATTTTTTATAGTAGTTTTATTAATATTATAATTCATATAAAATATTAGATTAGGTATATTTTCATTTATGTTTCATATGGTTTAAAATTATATAATAATTAATATATTGTGTTTTA
>JANJEY010000235.1:1625042-1648024 GCA_024703695.1 Erythroxylum cataractarum | reverse complement strand
AGCAGGACTGGGGAGGTGGAGAAGATGCTACTGTTGTCGGAGCAGAAGGGGAGAGGAAGGAAGGCGGAGAGGCTGCAGGAAAAGGAAATGCAATGGTGGTGCCCAAGATTGGGTACAGCGGTCATCCTTATCATCACTCCTTTCATTCTCAGTTTAAGGTCAGTGACGCTGCCGCTGCTGCTGTTGTTGTTGTTGTATGATGTTAGAGAAAAGTAAAAGCAAAGATGGTTTCTTTAATCTTATACATGGTGTTTTATTTAATATTGTAAATGGGGTTCATGTTCTGCCCCTTGCTGTTCTTCAAGATTACATAGTTTGTAGAGTGTTGTACATGGTTTCCGAGTTTTGAAGAAATTGAATGATAAAGGTGGAACTCACTTATTTATAAATACCACTTGAAGTTCAATGATAGTGGCTTGCAGTCTATTATTAGGTGGTTAATATGCACTGAGCGGTGTGGTTTTGTAATTTGCTAGACAGCTTTATCTCTAAAACTCATTTGTATTGATGTTCTGATTTTTTGACTCGAGCTTTGACGTCAAGCTACAGAACCTACAAAAGAAGTTTTGGTACTCAGTTTTGAATTCTGATCTTTGAAATCTTGCACGCCTCTCTGTGGCTGACTTGGTTTTCTAAAAATGAAGACATAGAACCTTTTACAGCCATAGATGACAATGTGGAATTTCGAAAAACAGTTCCAATCTTTGTACTTCATCTTGGTCGCTTCCTCAGTGATTAGATGGAAAGCTCTGCACTGAGATTACTGATTGATAAATATCTAATCATTATGGCAAAATATCTCACCCTGATTTCAGTCATCAAAGATCTTTGGATGTCCGTTGCATCCCTTGGATGAGAGTTGAGCTGTTCTCCGTACACTATCTTGTGGTCTTGATATGCGTAAGCAGTCCAATAAGCATCTTTAGATGAAATAAAAGTTTGAGAGAGAAGGTTTCAATTCTGGGGTTGCATTGACGTTGTTAATTTAATTGTTGCATACTTAGCTTGTGGCAATGGGGCTCATAGGTTCAATTTCAATGTTCTCTGGTTGACTTATACACCTATGATGGTGGAAATACGCCATGGTTAACAGCTTAAAAGAGGAAATGATCTTAGCTAACATTTTGGATTTTGGACAAATTACTTGTGACAAAGAACACCATAGATCACTTAACTGGGAGCAATTTTCCTGGCTTCGTATAGCAAAATCATTTCCTTGCTCAGTTAAAAGGAAAATGGGTAGAAAAGAATACTAACTTGGTTAGAAAATTTCATGTAGAATACAGCCAGTTGGTGCCCTCCATAAGAACATCCAAATTGCTTCAATTAACTGTTATTCTATTACTTCAGAAGATCACAGGACAGCTAGTTGGACTTAACTTTTTTTAAACTCCCACTATTTAATGTAAGGTTTGCTAATCTTCCGTCAAGTGGTTAACCTTAGTTGGAAGCATATAATATTTAGGCCCCTTTTCACTGAACTACCACTACTACTAATTGAACTCTTTAGTTTTGGACTTGCAATTTGATGTCTGGTTTTGTTTTAGAGTCTCATATTGATTTTTACCATCTTAAATCTTTTCACTCGCTTCTTAAGATGTTCAACCTAAAGAGTGTTTCTCTCCAATCTTTAGCCTTGTTTCTCTGCTTCTCTATGCTTGTACCAAAACCTTCTTTCTGATTAAGAGGGTTCAGTTACTTGTAAGTTGCGATTGGTGGTAACATACCATCAATAGTTTACAATTTTAACCAGTACGCGCCTTACTTTAACCCTAACACTATCCATATTGTCCTCTACTAGATGTTGGAGCATGTGTAAGGCTTGAATTTAGATGCCATGTATAATTGTTTCAGTGACTTGCGGGGCTTCATATTTTCTGCCAGTGTATTTTCTAGTTTGTTTAATTGCTTATTTCTTACTGGGGATGCAGTATGTAAGGCCTGGTGCAGCACCAATTCCTGGAGCTACAACTTTTGGTCCTGGAGGAGCTCCAGGTCAAGTTCGCCCCCCTATTAGCATGGGTGCTATACCTGGTCGAGGTAGAGGTGATTGGCGACCGACAGGAATGAAAAGTGGACCTCAAATGCAGAAGGGTTTTCATCCAGGTTATGGGACTGCTTGGGGCAACAATATGGCAGGGCGGGGATATGGTGGTGGCCTGGAATTCACACTTCCTTCCCACAAGTAACATTTTCTTCAGCTGCATAAGCTGAATTTTTTTTCCTTCTGGAGTGTGCATATGATTTCATTGGTTGTCAATCATCTTTTCTCGTTCTATATGTCAAGTATTTTCACCTTGGCTGGATGCTTAACACTTAAAACTGGTTGAATGGATCATTAATTGTTCTCTTGTTCTAAGAAAAGAACGTTAGTCAAGATAATGGGTTTATGGTTTTGAAAAATTAGATGTAGAAATGGGTCAAGCTGTTTTATTTTCTTTTTTCTAAGCAAAGAATGTGTGCATCTGTGTATGATTCATGGAATTGATTAATAAAATATGTTGGCTTGTGTACCTTCAAAAAAATTATGCTGGACTGCAATCCAGGTATTTTTTGCTGTTAAATTGTAAACATGTGCCTCTTTTTGTGGTTAGGTTGAATATATGCTTCTTCAAACTCTTAGTCTTTCTATTCACAATTGTTAGTTTAGTGAGAAACATCTTGGTTTGAGTTTGGATAAGTTGATGTTTATCCTCTATGCCATATTGTTTACTTGTGGTGGCATTGGCAAGCTGAATTAAAGTTTATGGTGCGTATTCATCTCATAATAGTTTCTGTAGTGGCAGAAGATCAGCATTGTAGTATATGTAGTAAGTAGTAAGATACAGAATATGGCAATTGTTTTACCTGCTGAATTACTTATTTCTTCTACATATGATTTCAGGACCATTTTTGATGTTGACATTGATAGCTTTGAGGAGAAGCCATGGAAATATCCTGTTGTGGACATTTCAGACTTCTTTAACTTTGGTTTGAATGAGGAAAGCTGGAAAGATTATTGCAAACAGCTGGTAAAATTAGAGCTTTAAAGTCCTTGTTCTTCAAATAAATAAATGCTTAGAGGATTCCATTTTGTAGGAACAACACCGCTTGGAAACTACAATGCAAAGCAAAATTCGTGTTTATGAAAGTGGACGCACTGAACAGGTATGAAATGGCCATGTATAATTGGCATAGTATACAACTGCCATCTGTAGTTGTATTTCCTTTAATGTTTTACTTGGTAAAGAGCAAAGTAAATTTCTACTTTCTGTTATTTTCATTTTAGGAATACGATCCAGATCTGCCACCAGAATTAGCTGCTGCAAGTGGTATTGATGTTCCAGTTGATAATTCGAATCTTGGAAAGACAGAGGCTGGACAAAATGATCTAGCAAAAGGATCTGCTCGAGTGCGGCCACCTATAGTATGCTTCAGCTACATCATTCAATCTTCTATTTTTTCTTCAGAACAAGAAGTTTATTTTGATTTTCTTATTGTTCATTAAGTTGTTTTCTTTAAATCAAGTGATGATGTTATGTTCCTTGATGAAAGCAGAGCTGGAATGCTCTCCGTCGCTGTCTCATTCTCATGCACACACCCATACAAAGACTTCAGCCTTTTTGTCTAACATTGTTTAAGCATAAATTTTTCCCTTCATTTTTAATAATTTTAGTTGCTGATGATTGATCGTGTTTAGTTTCACACCAGTTTGAAGACTCACTGATTACATTTATTTGTCTAATAGCCAACTGGAAGAGCAATACAAGTTGAAACAGGTTATGGTGAGCGCCTCCCTTCTATCGATACACGACCGCCCAGAGTTCGTGATTCTGATGCTATCATTGAGGTAATAATCATAATAGTCTCTGATTGTGATGATCATGAATGCTAAGTGAACTAACTGGAGATTTTGAATGAACAGATTATTTGCCAGGATTCGTTGGATGATGATTCTTCAGCGGGAAATGGCATGGTGGATGGAGAGGCCAATGATCCTCCTAGAGATGATTTTAGGAGAAGCCGTGAAGCTGAAAATGACACACCACATAAGGACACTGAATATGTTGACGATTTGCCACAGGCATATGTTGGCCAAAGAGGTGGAAGAAGGCCACCGTATATGGATTCTGTTCAGGATAGTATACCTGATGGGGAGGCCAGGTTGCCTTTTCGCCCAGAAGCATCAGGTCAATATCATCCAGGTTCTAGGAAGCAGCCTCCCATGTACCCTAGTGGAGATGTTGGGACATCATCTATTGAGGGAAGGTATGGAATGACTAGGGTTGGGTGTCATTTACTTAATCCATGGCTTAGATGTAAGACAGATTATAGAAGCAACTTTGGTATTTGGGATTTGTTTGGTTGAGAGAGCCATCTTTTCCTAAAGTTACCTAAACATTGACACTTGGGATTATATTCAGGTGTTTTAATTAATATGGAAGTTATTAGAAGAATATGGGAAAATTAAGCTATTGATGTGAAATATGAGGATTGTTGGAATTATCTGATAATGGAACAAGTGGTCAGTTAAATTGCTCTAAGCAGTAGCTTAAGTTACAGTGGCTAACAGAATTTAGGTGAAGAGATACCGGAACAATAGCTACTCAAGTAAGCTAAAACAGAGCTATATTTCCCTAATTAAGAAACGAAGTAGATTGCATGGATTCTTAAAAGTCTTAGGTTGCTGTCAAGATAGGGAAAAAAACTAAATAGGAGATTTCATTCTAAACAGTAAAATACTTGTTTTAACAAAAAGAAAACCATTCTGATTCTGGATCTCTTAAGATTTTCCTCAAAAAATAAATTTTATTTTGCATAACAGCTCGTACAGGGGGAGTTTTTGGAATTACAAATTTTACCTTCCTGGTAATATGCTATTTTTGGAATAGAACTATAAATGACTTCCACTGAATTTTTTGAGGCATCAATATATATCTCTATGCCAAAGTTTCTTGAACTCTTGCAGATTTTGTTATTTGATTTTTTATTAGTTTCCTGTTAGTAAGACTTGACTTATGAGTGAATTTTCTTTACTCTTGCCTCTTCATCACAGGCGAATTCAAGGAAGACCGCTTGACCGATCCCCTCGTTTGAGTGGAAGTGGGAGTTCTAGGGACAGAAAATTGCTTGATAATGTGGAGGAAGAATCAGTTGAAAGCAAGGACAATAAACATAGTTCTGCACTATCATCTCCTGTCCTAGTTAAGGATGGAAAGGACTTGAGCACGGAGGAAAAAGATGATACTCCTGATGAGCATGTGTTAGCTGAAGCGAGCTCTGGAATGGAAAAGGACGAGGTGACTGAGAATGAGGAAACCACAGTTGATGCCCTCAAAGATGGAAATAAAAATCATTCTGTGAACAGGCGAATTACAAATTCTCGCTCTGATCAATCTGCTGCTAGAAGCAGTGAAAACAGCAAAGGAAGATCAGGGAGCAGTAAAGATTATCAAAAATGGCAAGATGTTGAGGAGGAAGTTGTTCAAGGTGGACGCTCTTCACGCAGAGGTAGTGTGAAGAGGCACCTTGATGAAAATGAACGTGATTTGAGAAGAAGAGATCATGATATGAGACAAGAAACGGAAAGAAGTTCCATGTTTTCGAAAGGGAGAGAGGGTTCTTATCCTCGTAGGGATTCAGAATCTACCTTGGCCCAACACTTGCATATAAAGACTGAGGGTTATGATCGGCGAAAGGACCGTGAAATTCCTGATGGATCTTGGCAACGTAGAGATGAAGATCCACATTTCAAAAAAGTTAGGAATGAAGACACAAGGAAAAGGGATCGCGGAGATGATGTTGGATTGAGGCACAGAAGTAAGATACGGGAGAATGAAAGGACTGACAAAGATGAGCATCCTTATTCAAGGAAGCAAATGTATAATGGGAGCTACAGGGTTCCTTATGATAAAGATGGTAGTTCACGGCACAGGGAAAGAGATGACAGTTCGAAGAGTAGATATGAAATTGGAGATGATTACCATAGCAAGAGAAAGAAGGATGAAGATTATTTAAGGAGAGACCATCTTGACAAGGATGAGATTTTACTTGGTCACAGAGAAAATACTAGTCGTCGAAGAAGAGAAAGGGATGATGCTATGGACCCACGGAAGAGAGATGATCAACAAAGAATAAGAGATAATCTTGACGATTACCATTCTGCTAGGCACAAAGATGAGGTTTGGCTACACAGAGACAGGGGGGAAAGGCCGAGGGAGAGGGAGGAGATGTACAAGTTAAAACAATCCCATGAAGAAAACTTGCTAAAGCGAGAAAGGGAAGAAGGAAGGGGATCTATGAGGAGTGGACGTGGTACAGATGACAAGGCATGGAGTAGTAATAACAGGATAAAGAATGAAAGTAAAGTTTCTGACAAAGAGTACCATCTTAAAGATGCAGTTCGAAACAGTGAACAACAGAAGGGAAGAGATCGACTGGATGAAGAAAATCTTTCTCATCATAGAGGATATGATGATGCTTATATAAGAGGAAATACTGACGAGAAAAGATCCAGGCAGGAGAGATCCAGTACCCAAATAGATCGTGCAATGGACATGACTGATAGCCAAAAGATGCAAGAGAAAAAACTTAAAGAAAATACAAGGAAGAATAAAGTATCTGAGGGTGATCGTAGTGCTTCTGGTTCTTCACGAAGAAACCATGATGATCAGAGTGGTCACCCTGATGAGATGGTATGTCTCAATCTTGTCAAAAGAGTGTAAAATGTTGTGTAGGTGAGGCGATATCTTCCCTTGGAACTGACACAAATCTTAAGTCACATGTTGATACGAATCCTAATCATGAGTAGTACAACTACTTCAAGTTAATTGACCCTTATAATAAGGTCGGAGGCTTTTTGTCTTTCCATCAAAATACATAATAACTGGTAATTCTGACCATGGCACTAAGTGTGGGAGTAGCTTCATCGGTCCTACATAACGATGTGGTTGATGCATTACATTTAGCAAAATCTGTGCTTTTTGGCTCATGGGAAGTTTTTGTACTTAAGATTTTGTTACCTTGGCCAAGTTCATTATGTAACATCTAGTCAGGGAAATTGGAGTATACTATAAATGATCAGTCCTATGTTTTTATTCTGCTGATGACAGTTTTCTGATGGCTATAACCAGTATCTTAAACATATTCTACAAGGGTCTGCGGAGTGGATCATTTAGCTTAGTGGACAGAAGCTTAGTTTCTTTTTCCTTGTCTGATTATATTTTGAAGTTGCTTGGCAAAATTTTAGGCCTATGATTTGATAGCTATATTGCTTTCCTTGAGTCCAGTTAATGGTGTGGCTTGTGGACCTAGAACTGGTTTTTCTCTGACAAACTCTATATTTTCAGCTTCCTAAGTTGTAATGTCAAGCAATTCGAGTTAATATTCAGCTTGGATGTGCTTTAGTTGGAGTCTAGATTGTCCATGAAGTTAGTTGACCTGAGTTTAGTATGCTCTTCATGATTGTTTTATCCTTTGGCTTAGGGATTAAAGAACATTAATGGGCAGGGAGGTGGTCATAATGAGATTCCAGTACGACAGAACCCTTCAAAAAGACGCAAGGAGGATGCTTCCTCTGATGAGGAGCAACTAGAGTCCAGGAGGGGACGGTCAAAGTTGGAACGCTGGACCAGTCACAAGGAGAGAGATTACAGTATCAGCAGTAAGGCATCTGCTTCTTTAAAGTTTAAAGGGGTGGATAAAAATAATAACGGTGGATCTTCAGAAGCCAGTAAACATGCTGATGAGCCCTCTAAAAGAGTTGAAGCTGTTCAAAGCCATACCTTGGCTGAAGAGAAAGCTGCTGGTGATATAGGTAATAAGGATTCAGATACAAAACCAGTTGAGGATAAGCACCTGGACACAGTTGAGAAATTGAAGAAAAGAAGCGAGCGGTTTAAGCTCCCAATGCCTAGTGATAAAGATGCTCTGGTAATTAAAAAGATCGAAACCGAGGCCCTACCTGCTGCCAAAACAGACAATCATACAGATTCAGAAGTTAAACCAGAGCGGCCAGCAAGAAAAAGAAGGTGGATTGGCAACTAATTTTATACCGTGATTAACAACATCAGTCAGGTGCATTTTGCTTACAATTTTATGGAAATTCCTCCATGGCCTGATTCTTTTATCATGTACCCTAAAGGTCCTAGCATACATGTGAATTTAAGATTACTTTCTTTCGGGTTTCTGAGATGGACGTCCATGTACTTCCACAGTTTCAAAATCTGATAACAGTGGTACTTATATACTTAATGGACATTGTATGTACATACTAATATGTAGATGTATTATGAAACTTGTCACTGAAATGGTGACACAGAATCGTTTTAGTGTCAATTCTATTTACTTTGCCTCGACTTCGGGAGTGACATGGTCATAAACTGGACCTGCAAATGCTGCTACAAGATCTTACCCTTGTGGATACTAGCACCTTATGAGGTGGGGCACATCTTCCAGTTGTGGGGGCGCTCTGGTGAAAGGAATTTCCTGGCGGAGGTTAGAAAAACTTTTCTGTACTCTGCGAAAATCTGGTAAGGGTTGATATGGAATATAGAATGGTTTATTGTATCACTAATCTTGATTGATCATGTAACTATGTTTAATGTTAGAGCGGGAAACTGGGACCATACATATTCGAAAGTTCCTGTTGTAACATGGGAACGAGTTTAGGGTGAAGTAAGAAAGTCTCATTACTGTTTATCCACTCATTCTTTATAATGCAATGATACAATCTTTTATGAGAAATTTGCATTGTCATTGATGCAAGAGTAGAGGTGGGAAGAGTTATGATTAAGCATTGCATAAACTGACTGCATTCCACTGCCCGATTTGAGATACAATGCAAGTTTCTGTTAGGTCACAGTCCCCTGTTAGCACTCCTGGATATTATTGTTAATTTACGATTCAACGGTACTAGAGTCTGTCTTGATTAAGCAGTTTAGGCTTTACTTGCTGTCATATAGAATGAAATCATAGATAAGAGAAGGTGGAGTCCATTGGCATTTCGGAAGCATTCTACATCCAGTAGTTTAGTATCCCTGATGAATTTTTAGGTTGACAGAGTACAGAATCCTGCAAGAGACTCCCCAGGATTTGGAAGAATACAGGGCGCATTAGATTCATCAAAATTATCTGCTGTGCCAGTGCGCCAGGTTTTACTTGGAAACAATTTGAAGAAGAGCACCGAATGCTTCTTTGGTTTCACACTCTACCCCATATTCAACGCTGAACCTGTCATTTGGATTCAAGCGTGATGCTTCTCCATGATTAGCAACTTTGTCTTGCCACAAGAAATCTTTTCCATAAAATTAGACATCCAAGTATGGACCTGAAATTGGTAAAATCGAATCAATTGGTCATTAGGAAAGCTAACTGGTGTTCGAGTTTGAATCAACAAGCGAATCAAAGAAGAAGAAAAGGTGAAAAAAAGTTTCAATCAACTCGATCCGATTGTCAAACTTAAACAAATGAGGAGGAGCCTTTATATAGTTTCATCTTCAATTTACAGGTGTTTGTATTCAATGTCGACAAAAATAAAAGAGAAAAAATCCGAAAATCCTTAAAACCCTCGCATAAAAAATAAGCTTCTCCCTCAATCAATCAATTAAAAGAGGGTCGTTCACTACTCCCATTCAAGTTCTCCAAAAGCTTGTATGAAAATTGTATTCGGACGGGTGTCTTCCGTCACCATCATCAAGCACAACCATACAAGATGTAGAATTCAGACTGAGTTCTGTATCTCCCTCCTCTCCCGACTTTGATTCTCCGTCTGAAGGCCTCTTTGAGTTCTCTTCAATCTTGTTCTTCAGCATATCAGCCTCTCCCTTTCATTTGATCTTCTTTTCTCTCTGCAAACAGGCAAGCCTAGAAGCAGCCTGTTTGCAGGAAAACCCTTACTTAACCATTCTCTTATACCAGAATCAGAGGCAATGGTTATTGAAAGGCTATATAGACCAGCATGGTTGCCTGTAAAATTCTCCACAGCTGGGATGTAATAGTCATATACAACAACGTGTGCCCAATCTAAATTCCTCTTCATCGACTCAATAGGGTAGCTTACAATTTGCAGACTCGGAGAGTAATGAACACCCATTGTCAATATCAACTGGGACTCGGTCGAGTTTCGAGGCTCAGAAACAACGGCAGCTCTCCACTCATCCAACAATACTCCAATGGAAGACAAGTCTCTACTGTTGGCCAAAGCCAAAACTAGTCTATCCCTTGAAACCCATAAAGTCTAGCAGTTCTTATAGAAGATTCAATAAAGACTTCCTGTAAGAAGACTCCATGAGCATAGAGCCAAGAACAGACGAGTTTGCTGGCTTACCAATAATTGATTGTGCCTTTTGAGTCTCCCTGAGTAGCTGGACATGACTTCTGTAAAAAAGTTAATTTTTCTTGTTTGAATTTGATTTTGAAGTCAGTAAATACTAATTAGAACTTAAAATTTTCAATATTACGTCGCATTAAATAAAAATATATTAAAATTACTCAACAAAATTTAGTAAAAAACAATTTAAAAACTTTGTAATATCGTAAATTTATAATCATTTAAAATATTAAAAAACTAATTTTAGAATAAACAGAAAAAAAAGTCTGTACCTTTATATATATATATATAATTTATCCTCATTGATAACTATCCACTTAGTCTTAATTGAATATGGGTATCGGCTTTGCTCTCGCCTAAGCCACGCCGATTTGTTCTGTGTCTGTAATTTTGCTTACTGCCTCAACACTTTCCATCCCCTTTTGGGTTAATTCAAGATTTGTCATCCTATTTAATTTGGAACTGAAGTTATCCACAAATCTCTCCGCTTGCCGCACTCGAGAGGCCTTAAAATCGCTTCCTTTTATCCTCATCCTCCTGCTCTCGCTCGGTGGCTACCGTTTTTCTCGTCCTGGACGCATCGTCTGCGAGGCTCAAGAAACCGCCACTGAAGGTGATTCACACTCTTCAGATGATGTTCCATTCAATATTATATTAGATTGTGGAAGCCGTCTCGTGTTTTGGTATTGTCTGATTATTTGTCCCAATGGTTCTTTGGGTTGTAGGAAACTCCTCTTTGTTGGGTTACTAGAAATATTATATGCGAGTGTAGAAACAAATCTCAAAAAGTAAGCAGGATTTATACTGGTTTTGATTCAAGCTCCTCCTTTTGTCTCTACCCTCTTGATAGAATGTATTGAAAATGGTTTTGAATGACAAAAGTTGTGAGTTTTTCATCTCATTTACAGTAGGTGATACTATTTCGTACTGCGTGGTGTGAGTTTGCCATATCTTTTGTCTCTGTTTTTCAAGTTTTAGAGTTGAATGTAGCTTAAATTGCGACTATGTCATTCCTAATTAAATCCCTACGGTGTTTGTTTTTGCAGTCTTAATCAAATTCCATACTTAGACGCACACGTACGGGGAAGCTAGAGAGAGAGGGTGATTGAATATGGACAATTATGAGGAGATGGAGAGATTTGGAATGGACAACGATTACGAGGGCGGTGTTTGGAGAGACGGTGAGTTCTTCTACGAGAAGCGTAAAGAGAAGCGGAAGCAGACCAAAGATGACGTTCTCTACGGTGTTTTCGCTTATAATTCTGATTCAGACGACGATGAGGACGGTGGTGGCTCCTCCTCCCGGAAGCGTCGAAAAGATCGAGACTTTGGCCGGAAGGCTGACCTCACTAAGCCTGTAAACTTCGTTTCCACAGGCACGTATAGGAAACTTCAAAACCCATGTTTATTATCGCATTTGGTTACAGAAAGTGACATAAAAATGTGTGCTTTTGCAGGACCTGTGATGCCTAGTAAGGAAATTGATAGGAATTTGAAAGAAGAGAATGTTATTGTTGATGATATGTTTGTTGATGATAATGAAAGGCCTGGTTTGGGGTCTGGTTCTGGGTCGAGTTCGGGTCGGGGGTTTAATGTAGGTATAGGGTTTAACTCGGGGATTAGTGATAGAAATGGGCTTAAGAAGAGTGAAGGGTTAGAGGATGATGGTGTTGGCGATGATGAGGAGGATAATTTCTTGCCGACGGAGTTGGGGAGGAGGATAAAGGAGGGGGCACAAAGGAGGGAGCGAGAGAGGAAAGAGAAGAAAGTAAAAGATGGAGGGGAAGTGAGGAAAGTGAGAGCAGGGGACGTTGGGGAGTTTGAGAAATATACTAAAGGGATTGGGATGAAGTTGTTGGAGAAAATGGGTTATAAGGGTGGAGGGTTGGGGAAAAATCAGCAAGGAATTGTTGCCCCTATTGAAGCCAGGATGAGACCAAAGAATATGGGTATGGGTTTCAATGATTTTAAAGAAGCATCGAATAAATTACCTCAGTTGGAAGATGAGAAGAAGATCCAGACTCAAACTGTGGACAAATCAAAGGAGAGGCTATGGATGAAGGGAAGAAAGAAGAAGCAGGACCAGTACCTGACAGCAGAGAAGTTGCTGGCGAAAAAGGAAGAGGAAGGTTTTGAAGTTGTACAAAAGGTGCTTGATATGCGTGGGCCACAGGTGAGGGTGTTGACAAATTTGGAGAATCTAAATGCGGAAGAGAAAGCAAGGGAGAGTGATGTCCCAATGCCCGAGCTTCAGCATAATGTGAGGTTGATTGTGGATTTGGCTGAACTTGATATCCAAAAGATTGATAGGGATTTGAGAAATGAGAGGGAGACAGCTATTAGCTTGCAGAAGGAGAAGGAAAAGTTGGAAATAGAGGCTGCACGACAGAAAAAGCAATTAGATAACATGGAGGCAATCATGAGTGTCTTGAGCCATATAGAGGAACAAACTTCTTCAGGATCAATGACCTTGGACACGCTTGCAAAGAATTTTACAGAATTACATAGGAAATATGCTGATGATTTTAAGGTTTGCAACTTATCTGGCATTGCTTGTTCATTTGCTTTGCCTCTATTCATTAGAGAGTTTCAAGGATGGGACCCCCTCAGGAATCCAATGCATGGATTGGGACTGGTAGAGATATGGAAGAATGTGTTGCAAGGGGAGGAAAACCATGACATCTGGGATATATCCACGCCATATACCCAGTTAGTATCAGAAGTTGTTCTACCTGCTGTTAGAATATCAGGTACAAATACTTGGGAGCCTAGGGATCCTGAGCCAATGCTTAGATTTATGGAGTCATGGGAAAAGTTGTTGCCGACATCTGTCACACAGAGTATACTGGATAATGTAATTATGCCAAAATTGTCTGCAGCTGTGGACTTGTGGGATCCTCGAAGAGAGACTGTTCCAATTCATGTTTGGGTGCATCCATGGCTGCCACAGCTTGGGCAAAAATTGGAGGGTTTATATCAGATGATACGAATGAAGTTGAGTATGGTTCTTGATGCCTGGCACCCAAGTGATGCCTCTGCATACACCATCTTGTCACCGTGGAAAACAGTGTTTGATCCAACAAGTTGGGAAAATCTTATGCGTAGATTCATAGTTCCAAAATTGCAGGTTGCATTGCAGGAGTTCCAAATAAACCCAGCTAGTCAGAAGCTTGACCAATTCTATTGGGTCATGTCTTGGGCTTCCGCAATACCACTGCATCTTATGGTTGATTTAATGGAGAGGTTTTTCTTTGCCAAGTGGCTGCAGGTCTTATATCACTGGCTGTGTGCAAGTCCAAACTTGCAAGAGGTACATAAATGGTATACAGGCTGGAAGGCACTTCTGCCGCCAGAGCTTCAGTCTCATGAAAATATCCGTTACCAATTCACTCTTGGCCTCAACATGATTGACCGGGCAATTGAAGGTGTCGAAGTAGTACAGCCTGGGTTGAGGGAGAATCTTAGCTACATTAGAGCACAAGAGCAGAGGCAGTTTGAGGGTCAGCAGAGAGTTGCATCACATGCTCAACAGCGGGTTGAAGTTGCAGGTGCTAATGCTAAGGGTGTGGATGGGGAAATGACTTTGAAAGAAGTTGTTGAGGCCCATGCACAACATCATGGCTTACTCTTTAGGCCGAAACCTGGCAGGCTGCATGATGGTCACCAGATCTATGGCTATGGAAACCTCAGCATATATGTTGATTCTATTAATCAAAGATTGTATGCTCAGAAGGATGAAGGATGGATCTTGACAAACCTGGATAAATTGCTAGACATGCATAATGCCAAGAGACAACGCTGAGTCTCTTTATCTAATAATCTCAGCAATGTCATTTGTATTGGTGTCACTATCAGAGGTAAACTCTTTTCTCTTTTTAGCTTATGTTTAGAACTTGTTTAATGTAATATTGGCAACTTTACCTTATTTTTAGTTAAAATTTCTTATATACATGGTTCATCTCTAATGAGAGTGATTTTTGTGTCCTTGCTATTTTTTCTATGCCTACTTCGTTGGTTGCCTATTCCTCTTTCCTATCATCTTTTGTTTTTTTAATACTTACAATTGGGGTTTTTTTTTTAATTCTTAAAGTCAAGATTTCTTTATCAATTTAGATACTTGCATGGCCCTCATTACCTCATACTTTTATCACATTAATTGCATTAGAAAACAAAACTAGATTAGCTTTACCATCTGTGCTTTAAAATTTGTTTGTTATCAAAACCAATGGATTCTTATTTATGCATATTTCTTATCCACCTATGCATGTCTCTTATAAAGAAAGCAAGAGCCCATAATTTTTTAAAGACACTTTCAGATATGATACATTTTCTAAGTATCAATTCAATTTGAAAAATAGAAATGGAAAAATGCATAAACAAAGAATAGGCGTAATAGTTTTGTTCACTGACCAATGACTGAAAATAATTACCAAAAAATTGTTGAGCTCTTAGGGAGTTGTTGAAGGTTCTCAAGGTAGTATAGAAATAGAATGACGTAGCAAGAATAATAGAATCTCTATTTTATTTTCAAATGAAAAAAAAGAAACTAAAAGCTGAACGCCCTTAAATTGGCATCAGATCATCTGTGCCACTAATTATGTACCTATTCTGTTCCACGATAAAAATGTCAACGTTTTATTTAAAACCAACATCGACGTCTCGGCTTCAGATTCACCTAAGCCAAGCCAACTTCCCCTCCTTTCTTTTGATTTTGCTTCTCGCTTTACTTTTCTCTCTCCCTCGCATGTGCTTTGAGGCAATCAATACTCCAGCTTCACGTCTGAAACTCCTCCTTTTAAGTCTGCCCCTAAGGTTTTCATCTATATGGTTGGTATCCTAAAGACTTACCTTCTCCACTTAGATCTGTAAATGAGTTGCCTGAGACCTTCGGCGCTGCTTCAGCTCCTTATGACTTTCATTTCCGTACAATGGATGCCGTGTCAGAGATGGGGGTTTCTCCGATGGCCTGGCTTTGATGGGTTTATGAAACTTTTTGTTCTGGAGCTGTTGTGGTCTACTTTTTCTGAGATTCAATGCATTACGTCTTCTTCCATGAGCCCTACTATTGGCGTCGGTGATCGGGTCCTTGAGTAGGTAAAAATTTCTTGAACGCTCAGGCTTTGGTGGTGATACGACTTCTATTTATGTCCATGTCTAGCTTTCTGATGCTGGTATGTGGTGTTTAGTTTTGTGGCTGAATTAGATTATTGACGCCTCAGGTAATAATTGTGAAGTTCGTATCTTCAGGAGAATGTGTGATGGTTATCGGGTGAACGGTAGGTTTTTAATGTTTTCCTTGGACTTCAAAAGCCAAAATTTCCTTTCAATTTTATCTTCTCTGAGCAAGCGTTTCTTCGTGCATTAAGACATATTCATGTGATTTCAACAGAGTTACTAGTGATTTTGTACGTGTCTGGGAGGTTTCCATCTGTTCACAGTATTTAGGTTGTTTGTCTAACAAATCTCTTGCTAATTGAACTGAATCAGAAAGGTTAATGCTTAATTACTAATAAATTGAAAAGAATTATGATAATAAAATCTTGTCTGATCTATTGACTATTAGTTGAATCATTTTGGAATGATCAGGTTCATGGAATGATTCAAATAACATGAAGTTAATACACCAAACCGTACGGAGATCTTGTTAGCTAGAGAAGTTTTAACTTCTTTAGGATATGGAAAAACGTTAAAAAGCTTTTCTGTTCTCATGCCCTATCCATGGTGATCTTCAGATTTGTGTTGTTGTCTCTAAGCTCTACCCAAGTATCATATTTTTCTTGTATGCTACATGCTAGGTATATGATACCGTCATTCTTGTCATGAAGAAGCTTCTGAACTCATTGTTGGTTTCACTCAGATCTAATAGAGGCTTATTTGTTGGTTTAAGTGGGGGTTGTTGATTCATTTTGATCAAATGGAAAGCGGTCAAACCATTGCCTTGACATTTAGGAGTTGGCAGTCTTGAATGTACAAAGGGAATGATGAATTCAAAATTGTACAACTTTTCTAGAGATAAATTCAAGTTTTTTAGCTCAATCAGTTTGGTGATAGTTCTTCAAGTTCTTTCTTCATCAATGAACCTTGGTTGTCTTTTTTATTTTTCTATGTTATCCACAGAGGCCCACAAATGGTATCGTGGAATGGGAACTATCCTAGTAATCAAGGTTGGTTGATTCTGTATATAAAAATCTGGAAGTCTACACAGACCACAGTTTCCTTGTAATCTTCGTCTAGATTTATCCATTGTAATATTTGTCTACGTTTCACCTCCATTAAGCTTCTTCTGCATAGGTATCTGCTGAGTCAGCCAGCCAATTTGGGGAGTTGGTAGCTGATCCAGCAACCAATGAATTGTTGCATTACACTGAGAAACCAGAAACTTTTGTGAGTTCAACATTTGACAAAATACCATGATGTTATTTTCATTTTAAATAGTTAATTTTGTACTTGATTTAACAGCAATCCAGTAATACAAGTATATGCATGTATTTACAGTCATATATAAGTATATATAAAAGTAAATGCATAGATAGTCACGTAGTCACTGCTTTTTCTGCAGTGTAAAAAGATGGCATCTTCTTTTCGATAATTGGCAATTGTATCTTACTGAAATTCACTTTCTTCTTTGGACATTGAGGAAGAAAAATGAGTTTACTTTATTGACAGTATCTACTATCCTGGCATGATCTAGTTTCTTACTTCTTTAATGAGTCTTAAGTCGTTGCAATGAAGGTCAGCGACCTTATAAATTGTGGTGTATACATGTTCACACCAGAGATATTTACATCTATACAATGTGTTTCTTCTTAAAGGAAAGACAGAGGTAAGTGACATAAACTACAAAGCTTTATAACAGGATGTAGAGCCTTGACAAAACTTGGATGTTTGAGACACATGATTTTCTTTTATGTTGAACAACGAACTGGGTATAAACAAATTTAGCCTCTTTTAAAGAAATATTAGTTTTTGATTTTCCAACTTGAAATTATGCTTCGGCAGTGCATATTTTACATCTCATATTTTAATTATCAATTACATCCATCCTCTCAATGCTTTTTACAGCTAATTTGAAACGTGTTTCCAGCTAAATTGTGGAGGATTGGTCTCAATGTCTCCATATCTGCTAATGCTCATATCGGACCAGGTGTAAGGCTCGTATGACTACAAAAAACTTCCGTCCTTCTGCCTTGTAGCCCCTACAATTATGGTTTAACCAGTGGCTTATATAGCCATTCTCTGTATTTGCATGGGGATTCAATGACATGCACGATGGAGTTAAGTTTACAGGACTGCAGAAGTTTTTCAATTCCATACTTTCTTTAGGCAACCACCTTGAAAGTCTTCGTGTCACTATATGTATACTGTATAAACTTGTGGACTATAAGTACCTGCTTTTATGGATAGTGATAGGCAAATGTCTAAATGACTGCATTGTTGATGGAAATAACTTTTCACTGTTGAAACTATATTCGAACAGCAATAGTAATCCTGCCACATGCCATCTGTTATCGTACCCATTTTATGTATGCTCAATGTGATTTTTGTTATACCAGCTTACACTTTTTTTGGTGCTACTGTACTTTTTCATGTCAAGTTGGTTTGTCTGAATTTTTGGTATTAATTTTTTGGATACTTCACTTAAGCCAATAGCTTGCAATTCCTAATTACTATTTAAACTCATGACAGCTACAAGCTCATGTAATATGTGCAAAGACCAACTCCCATAGCATTCAACAATATTAACCAAACATTCAAAATTTGCATACAAGTTTGATGACACACAAGTCGTGAGGAAACTACTAAAATGGAAAGGAATAAGAAACAACTGAAACAATACAAGATGATGCATCAAACGAATGTAGGAATTAATATAGACATTTTCTGCAGCGTTTTCCTCCTCACTGAGAACTTTTCCACCGCTTTAGAACCTTCAAGAGATCAGATGAGTCGTTGATCTTGTAGCCATGCTGAATATCTGCAACAAGAAATGAGATTAAGCATATGATTAAAACAAACAAAAAAAACTGAAACTTTAAACGTGTAGATTATTGACAAAAAACTGAAACTAAGCATGTAGAGCTAGTAATGATCACCAACATCATTTAAAGTTATATTTATTCTTCATAAAAATACCCAAGGATACTCTCAAAACAATAAAACTATTAATAACCTGGATGATTTTTATACAAACAGAAAACAATTAATTCCACAAGTACACAAAAATTATGGTTCAAAAACCAGCAAAAAAAAGAAAGAAAGAGAGATATTGACTAACAGGACCATGGAGAGAGCCATAATGGGGGCAAGTGGGGGCACGTGCCCCCCACTGAATCTTAAAATTTTTAATTTTAATTTATTATTTTAAATTTTAATTTTACAAAAAAATTAAAATTTTGCCCCATTAATTTAATTGGTGACAAAAAATAATAATTATTATTATAGATATATTAAGATATCAAATAAAAAAAATATGAGCCCATCTATTTTTATTAAGATTACTATTATTTGAGCCCATGATTTTTTTAAATGAAAGCCTACAAATAGAGAGATAAAAACTACATGCTTAATTGACTTTTTAATTTAGGATTTTCTACCCTTTTGGCTTCTTCATCACATACTTTTTGTCTTTTTAGCTTCTTCTTCCCCTAATTCCACAAGGACTACCACATCCAAAATGAAAAACGATAATTTATATTGAACGCAATTGTGAAAAGGATTCCCCCATAGGCCCCACCCCATTCTACTGCTGATAGGCAAATTTCCACTTTTTTTCTTTAAAAGAATGTATAGTGCGTATAATTTAGAGATGGGTTCTTGTAAGTTGTAATAGAGTTGGAACACTTTTAATCTTTACATTCTTTTAGACTTTTAGTGAAGATGCAAGATAAGATTTCTCATTGAAACTTTTACATAGAGAGAAGAAAATAACAAGGAGAGTTGAACAAAGTGATCCGTTAGTCTTGGTCTTTTCAGAAATAAAAAGCTGTAAGAAGATTACTATTTCATATTGCTTAACTTGAAAGTGTTGGTTTTTTGAAGGAGTTTAAAGAAAATTTGAACTAAATCTATGTGAATTCATATACAATTAAGAAACTATATAACTTAAAATCTTAAAACAATAGATCATGAGTCTTATTTTTGTATATAACTCACTTTATCATTGTAGTTCTTTTATATGTATAATTACTTCACTCTTTCTAATAATTACATTTTATGTTGTTATTTGATGTTGACACGACCAATGTCATGGAAAATATTCCACTCTTTCTATAAGTAAATAAGTTGTATAATACATGCATACAAATTTATAATCCATATAAGTCTTTTTATACAACATTCCTTGTCAAAAGTAAGTTTTTATTAATTTGTCTAAAAAGTCTTTAATCTTAAATTTGTAACAATCAATATTAATTACTTAATTTAAAGAATCTATTGGTTCTTTTTTTTTTTTTCCTGTTAGTTGTCCTTCTGTTAAGAATACAATGAGGTTGCATGGAAACCTATCCCTAATACTTCACTAATGAGAAGCCAAAGAAGTAGGTGAAATGGCTTCCTTGACTAATGCTGGTATAATACCACTTACAACTCTTTTACTATGATGATTCCTTTCAAGGTAATTTATGGTCAACTTCCTCCCATAATTAAGTATATTCCTATTTTTTTATAAGTTCGATCTACATACTTATAAAATATGTTCTTGGTTGATCTAGTATATATAAAGAATTTTTTGGAGATTCTAAATTTGACACATTTATAAATAAAATATGGGAGAAACGAACACGTACACGTTATTGGGACTTTGTTAGTGCACTACACAAGGCAAATAAATGTCTGCCTTATATTTCTGAACAAATATGGAGTCGTTTATAGTAGTATTAGACATCACTTGAGGCAATGTTCATTTTAGAATGTAATTCTACCAACAGACGTAGAGGAACGAGGACAAAAAGTCTTCTTGTACATACGGGAAGATTTATTACCACGAGCATGCAGAGAGACTTGTATGCATTTAAACTTTACACTTATATCCTAATTGTTTTACTTTGTTGTATTTCAATTTAAATTGATGTGTAAATTTTGGAATTAAAATATGTATTATGGGTAATGATAATGGTATAAATGTCTTGTGTCATATATGACTGTATTTAGTATTTTCTTTGTTCAACAAAGGCCTACAACCCGTTTGCTCTTTTTACACACTCACACTAAGAAGCATAACGGTATGACATTCGTCAACACGCGATATAGAGAACTTAATGTATGTGAAATTTATGCTTTAATATTAATTTCTAATAATTATCACTTACTAATATAAATATAGCCTCCTAATAGGATCAAATACAAGAAAACATTTAGCGATAGTCTCAGTACGAACAAACTGTTGATCAGAGCCAAACATATGTTGATGTAGTGGGTAATATGGACCATCGTGGAAGGATCTTCGATTCATTTGCAAACACATGTTATTTGCAATCATTTACGTCCAATATAACAAACATCTAGTAGACGGTTGACAACCAATGAAGTCAATAAGATTCGGAGCACGGTATAGACATTGATGGAGTACATAGCTCAGCTCCATCATGAGGTGGATGAGTTGAAAGAGAGGGGTAGTATCTCAGAGTATCTGCGGTCACCAGGACAATATAAATGGGTTTTTCCACGTATTCAGCCTTATAAGTAAATTCCTGTAAACGTTCAATCTTTTATGAAGCTATTTCATTGCTGTTTTTGGCCTTGTAAGGTGTTGTAACGTATTAGTCTGGTTGCTTATCGTTTGGACTTCCTAGCTAACTCTAAGATACGTTTGGTTTTGCATATGTTGTCTTCAAAAGAAATTAAGTGAGATTGATATGGTGTAATTATGAATAGAAGAGTTGCGACGCATCATAAAAATTATATCATTGAAATCCCTGTACAGTGAGCCAACTTGCAACTCTTTTTTTTTTGAGAATTTAAAATTGCAACTTGAAAATGCTATTTGAGAGCCCTAGGAGTCATTAGAGTATATGAAGATTACTATTTCACTGACTCGAGCGTGTTAAGTAGACCAACGTGACCTAAGAAAATCTCTAGCTGTGTGGGGCATGTCAATCATCATATTGCAACTTTAATCTTCCCTGAACGAAAATATTGACTTTAGGCTGGAGAGAGAGGATAACTTTATTGTATGCGAGGTTTCATTATGACTACTAGGACGGTTTCTCCAAGCCTTTTTTGTTGTTGATTTTTCCTTTTTTGTGCTATTTTTCTCTGTACTTATTTACACCCTCGGTCTATTCTATTTAATTACTATCTTTGCTCTCTCTGTTTTTCCTTCCTTCCCAACCGTTTCTTCTCACTCTCATATATTTACGCCCTCTACTTTTCTGGCCCAGTTTCTATTACATGCTCCCTCCTTTCCTCCAATTAATTAAGATACCCTGTACTCTGCTGTGAACAACGGTGGTGAACAAACCTAGTCTGTCAATTCTTCAGCAAAGTGGGAAATACTTAAATTCCAACTGTGAGAATTGTGCCTTAAAAGTTGTTGAACATATAAAACTTGTCTAGTTTTGAAGAATAAGTCTTTAGAATAGTTGTTTGTCAGTTTTGCAGAATTTTAGGAATCCACATACTGAGTTGTGACTCCTGATATTTTGCTGATTTTCTGCTTAGTCTGTTCCACGTTTTTCCCAAGTTTCAGTTACAAACTTTTGTATTTAATTAAACTTGACAGATGAAATAATATAACAAAATCTTTGTTAAAATATGTTCTTTCTTTGTTTGCTTCAAAGTGGTATTACACTTAAGGAGCCTATGAATATATTTTTTTTTCTATGGATTTTGAATCTCCTTTCACTGCACTTGCACCACTTGTCTTCAATGGTGAAAGCTATCACATCTGAGCAGCTAGGATGGAGGCACATCTGGAGCGAAATGATCTCTAGGAAGCTGTTGAGGAGGACTATGAAGTTCCTCCTTTGCCTGCAAACTGAACCATGGCACAAATTAAGAATCACAAGGAGAAGAAAACAAGAAAGTCCAAGGGTAGAGCTACATTATTTACTGCAATCTCACCAGAACTATTTGTCAGGATTATGAAAATGAAAATTGTATTTAAGGTCTAGAATTTTCTAAAAAAATAATTTGAAGAAGATGAAAGAATAAAGAGAATGTAGGTTTTCGATTTGGAGAATTTGAACTTTAAAGGATGAAGGATTTAGATACTTTCAAAGAACATTATGACAGATTACTCAGTATTGCTAACAAAGTAAGATTACTTAGCTCTTAATTTCCTGATTCTTTATTGGTTCATAAAATTCTTGTAGCAGTCTCTAAAAGGTTTGAAACAACCATTTCCTCGACGGAAAATAGTAAAGATTTGTCAAAGATTAGTTTGGCAGAATTATTCAATGCATTGTAGGCTCAAGAAAAACAAAGGTTTATGCGAGGTTTCACTACGACTGCTAGCAGAAGGTGTACAATACACACTACAACAAAAACATGCATTTTGCGTCGTCTGTTAAACGTCGTAGAAGCTCTATAGACGTCGTAGAAAACCTTCTATGACGTCTATTAAAACGTCACAATAGATGTCGTAGATGGTGGGTAGATAATGGGTTTCGCCGACGTCTGAGTGAAGACGTCGTAGAAGGCTTATCAATTCTGCGACGTTGATGAAGACGTCAGA
>JANJEY010000235.1:1581416-1594898 GCA_024703695.1 Erythroxylum cataractarum | reverse complement strand
AAGATAAACTTAATCGAGTTATATGTATTTTTACTTTTGTTAGTTGTTGAAAATTAACCATCACTTTATTTTGTTTATAATGTTACTTTAGTTATCTTACAATTGATTGGTAAGACCAATTAAGAAGTGATATTCCATAATTGCAAAAGTTTGCAAATTGAAATTTAAGTTAATAGTTGAGTGCAACAAGGTGTGAAAGAAATTGGAGCACATATAAATTCATCTATTTCAAGAAAATGAATATATTGAAGCACAAAATATTAAATGATTTGGTTTTTGTTTGATACAATTTAAAGCTTTAAAAAAATATGTTATTATCATTATTAAATTAGATATAATTTTGTAATAATTTAATTTTATTATTTACTACGACTCTTAATAAAACAAGTAGTTTTGTATACTTAATCATATCAATCTTTTTGACAGATTGAGTTTTTGAGAAACCGAGTTTGATAGATTAGAATGATTTGGAAGATAATCTTAAATGAAAAAAATATTATTATGTCATTTGGTGTGATGAATTTGAATAATAACGATAATGAGCATCTTCTCAGTTATAAGAAATTTATATCGAATGAAAAGTATAGTCAATGCAATTTGAGTGAATATTCAATTGAATGAAGTTTTAAATTTTTATTTCTATGTTAAATTCTGTATATGCAACATAATTATAAATATTTTTGTTTCAGGTTTTATTTCTAATTGATTTTTTAGAATGAGCTCTTATCGTAAATTGTAATTATTACAAAGTTATGAAAATTGTTATTATTATTTTATATTTTGATTTAATTATTATTATTTATTATATAATGAAATTATAATATTTTAAATATTTTATATTGTTTTTAATTTTATATTTGTACGATGATTCAGTGATCTTTTTGTTACATTAATTTTCGTTATTATTTATATGTGAAATATGTGAAAATAATATTAATAAAAATAAATAAATTGTTGTTATTTTAAATTATATTATTATGACTTTTGAAAAAATGAGTTATGTAAATTTTACTGTACAATATATTGAAGGATTATTTTGTAATTTTAAAAAAATTTAAGAACCATTTTATAAATTAAAAAATTACCTGATACTCGGCATTGACCGGTATTTATGCAATATCATATCGAAACTAAATTTGGTATTAATATTGGTACAGTATCCATAACTTTGCTTTATACTCTCATAAGGATTTAACTTAAAAAATCAACACGAAAAAAATGATTTAAAACGATGTTAAAAACTAATCCCTGACAAATCACTCCAAAGCTCCAATTTATGGTTGAATGTGTAAATTAATCCACCAGAGCAAATAATAGCTTCAACTTCACCACCTAGAACAAAGCCATAAATACACTCACATTGAGAGGGATAGAGAAAGCATCAGCCGCCTGTGCCAAAGTACCGTATCATAACATTGTTTCATACTCTCATAAGGATTTAACTCAAGAAATCAACATGAACAAAAGATAATTTAAAACAAAGTTAAAAACTAATCCCTGAATCAATACAAAACTCCAACTTACAGTTGAATGTGAGATTAATCCATCAGAACAGATAATAGCTTCAACTCCTAGAACAAAGCAATAAATACACTCACACTCTGAGAGAGAGAAGAGAAAGCACCAGCATGGGTCCTTTTGCACATCTCATACTTTTGATTTTTTCCATTCTTGCACCTTTGATAAGTTCCATGCCAGCTTTTTTCCCTGGAGCAGCTTATCAATCTTTGGCTAAGCAACATAAGGCCTCAAAACCAAAGATACCATATAGAGCTCATTACTTTCCTCAAATCCTAGACCACTTTACGTTTCAGCAGAGTAGCTCCAAAATCTTCTACCAGAAGTATCTCATCAACAATCGTTACTGGCAAAAAGGTGGTCCCATCTTCGTCTACACTGGGAATGAAGCTGACATTGAGTGGTTCGCTGCGAACACTGGCTTTTTGCTCGATATTGCTCCCAAGTTCCGGGCTCTTCTGGTTTTCATTGAAGTAATACTCCTTAAGCACACTGAAAGCTCACTTCTTGGCTCTTAAATTCGCATTTTACTTGAGAAAGTCACGAGCTTTAGATAAAAACGTCATACTTGGAGCTAAAAAGTCGTCATTTAGAAATGATTAGAGAACAAAACTAGTTTCTTGGGTCAAAATGTATGGAGATTTCGCTATAGCTAGGCAAATCTCAAGTAGAGCATCTAATGGCTGTCAGTCAAAATACGCTTACTTTTTAATTCTATCAGTTGTTGATCCAAAGAATGAGCTATGCTGGCATTTTGTCACTATATATTAGATGAGATTTGCTTGTCTGTACATTTGCAGCATAGATACTATGGAGAGTCGATGCCATTTGGGAAGGACTCCTACAAGTCAACAGAGACATTGGGGTACTTGAATTCGCAGCAAGCTTTAGCTGATTATGCAGTTCTGATAAGGAACTTGAAGCAGAACCTCTCCTCTGAAACATCTCCTGTAGTGGTCTTTGGTGGTTCTTATGGAGGAAGTAAATCTCTTAAGACTCAAGCCCTTGATGCATTATTCCTTTAATATTCTGATATAATTGCCATCTGGATAAACACAGTTACTGTAGAAGTAAAATTCAAAATAGACTAAATGATTTCCTTCTATTCAGAATCAATTATTTGACCTTATGACATGGAACATCAAATTTTCTCCCTCTTTTCTGCGTACGTATTCTCTTTCAGTGTTAGCTGCCTGGTTCAGGCTAAAATACCCGCACATAGCAATTGGTGCATTGGCATCTTCAGCCCCCATTCTACAGTTTGATGACATTACTCCATGGTCAAGTTTCTATGATGCTGTTTCTCAGGATTTCAAGGTCTGTTGTTACATGTTAGTGAAAGTTTTCTGTACATTCACCTTTAGTTTCTGCTATACTGTGGTATAAGCTTCTGTGCAAAACTGAACTGGGCAGGAGGCAAGCTTGAACTGCTTTGAGGTGATAAGGGGTAGCTGGGAAGAGCTGTTGGCTCTTGCAACTCAGAAGGAAGGCTTGACTGAACTAAGCAGAACTTTCAGAACTTGCAAGTAAGTTCTCTCCTTTGATGCGCATGAGAAATGTGTTACTCATCTTCACATGAATTTATGTTCTGAGTTTGCTCAGCTAGTGGGTAAAATCTTGTATGTTGTACTTGGATGGCTAGTACTTGAAGAGATTCCTCGATAGAGTGGCTTAGAAATTTTCTGGAAAATCGCTCGTCTATCACTTCAGCAGCCTCTATGTTAAAAGCCATTTTGAATTAAGAATCAACTTCAATATAGCTCAGTTTAATTTGCCAAGAAAACGGTCTGTGCTAGAGTGCATTTTTGTCACCCCAGATTTACATGTTGCTTGTGTTCAGAGACCTTCATTCCGTAGATGCAGTCTGGGCCTGGTTATGGTCGGCTTTTGTTTATACAGCTATGGTGAATTATCCATTTGAGGCAAATTTTATGATGCCTCTACCTGCCTATCCTGTAAAGCAGGTAAGAATACTTGTTGTCAGTAAAATTTCGGCAGTTTCAGATCCTAACATTTTCTTCATCTGTTTTTTTTTTTGTGTAATGAAGATGTGCAAGATTGTTGATGAATTTCCACCAGGTGCCTCCAAGATTAGCAGGGTTTTTGCAGCTGCAAGCTTATACTACAACTATTCTCGTTCTAGTAAATGCTTTCAATTGGAACATGGACCTGATGCCCATGGCCTTCATGGTTGGGGCTGGCAGGTACTAAGTAATTCTACCTGAACAACTAAAATCTTCTGAAATACATCAGCAACCAAATTGGTCTGTCATTTAGTTTGTGATATTTAAACATTTTTGAGTAATTATCACTTTTAAGGAAACTTGAGTTCTGTGTTTATAATATCTACAGTTAAAATCAAATCACTAACTCAAGTTAAGGGTAATTATTGCTTGCTTGTTATGCTAATCCATTCATCAACAATGATTAAGGCCTGCACAGAGATGGTCATGCCAATGACCTGCTCTGAAAGAAGCATGTTCCCTACATCAACATATGATTACAAAGAGTTTGCAGATCGATGCCTGAAAACTTATGGGATTATGCCTCGACCGCATTGGATAACTACTGAATTCGGTGGAAAAGTAAGGTTTCTTCTTCATTTTCACTTATCCAGTTATGCTTCTTTAGTTGAAGTTTTATCTTGTGTGCAGAGGATCGATCAAGTGTTGAAGAGATCCAGTGGCAACATCATATTTTCTAATGGAATGCAGGATCCGTGGAGCAGAGGAAGGTCAGTTGCTATAACAAAGTCCTTCCCTTTTAGTTCTCATCGGTTTAGTTCCAACTTCCATATTTCCCTTGACGTTCCATTCAGCTGATTAACAATATTCATTAGTTTCCAAAATATGTGTCAGGTTCTTCATTCTCAACTGATAAACTGTTGCCTGTATATAGTGAACTTCCAAGTCAGGATACCAAGTTATTGATTCTTAAGATATCAGAAAACACTACAAATCATCTTTCAGGGTTGTAAGTGGCAATTACTAGACATTATCAAATGCTTAACCCACTTCAGATCTTACACTTGCATGAATGGTTCATTCTTTTCAAATTTGTTCCATATTACGTCCTGGAATAGATCATAGACAACTGATTCACTCACCTTGTCAGCTGCTATTCCATTTCACCTAGCCTTATACATGGATAGCAATCAGGATGTCACTTTCTTCTTCAAGATTTTTTGCTGATTGATTTGATACATGCTTCCATATCAAAGTTAGATTATACATGTTTCAACTTCGTGTTGGTCTTTGGCGATATCGCAATGATTTGACTGTAAGCTTTTTGAATGTTTAGTGTGCTGAAGAATATCTCTTCCAGCATCATCGCCCTTGTCACACAGAAGGGTATGCAAATCAACCATCTTTAATACTATTATCCCTTTAGCATGCTACTATCAGTTAAAAATATACTTCCATTGATTGCTCAGGAGCTCATCATGTCGATTTTCGTGCTGCAACAAAAGATGACCCGGATTGGCTGATAGAGCAGAGGAGGCAAGAAGTTGAGATCATCCATAAGTGGATAAACGAGTACTATGCAGACTTAAAACAAAGACCAAAGGATGCTGAATCATAGCGAACGCGGGACAGAATGCTTGTGTAAACCTGCAACTACTTAGTTGTGTGGACAGGAACCAATATAGCAAATCAAACCTGTCTTGGTAGGATAGGAAATACCGAAGCCAATATATTACTTCAAACATCCTTGTCCAAGAGCCATATTGACACATTTCACTTCATGCCATCATTCAATCCAATGGTCAATTCATTTGTGGGAACTAAGTAACAACAGATAGATGCCAATATGAGACCAACTTACTGTTGTTGTCAGATATGAACATCTCGATTGTATGAACTTAGCAAGTGTGCTTAGTTATTAAATGAATGATCATTGCTATGTGTTGAATATATAGAATATTTCACGTGCGTGCTATTTGGAAAAAGAAGATTTATGTATGATTAGTGATACATGTTAGGCTTATAGAATAATTAGATCAGGGCAAGGTGTTAATGCTGTTATGAAAATTGGATACAAGTATATTATATCGGCTCATATAGAGCACTCAAGCTAATTCCATGTTCTTAAATCTAGGAGTTTATTCGATATTTAATGAAATCAAAATTTATTCTTTAACTTAAAAAGAATCTTTTTATCAAGTTTAATATTGTACCATGAGAATGATAGCAAGATGACCAAAGTCTTGGGGTTCAGATCTTTTGTACACCTTATTCTGTACTTACTCAGTTTTTCTTTGATCTCAACCATCCAATATAATAAATTGGATGGTTGAGAACAAAGGAGAACAGAGGGTACTGAATAGGGGTACAGAAGATCTGCTCCCAAATAACAAGATAATAAAAAATCAGAGTACCAGAAGCAATACAAGATATGATGCCTTGTACACGTATTTTGGACCTAATATTATAGTAAATAACTATTTCAACATTATATATATAGTGACGAAGTCAAGAATTTAAGATAGGAGAGTTTAAATAAAATACAGATTTAACAAAAATTTTCATATCAAAACTAAATAAAAAAAGTAAAGTTTTATTAAGAATATAAAATAGTTAAAATTACAATGATCCTCGTCAACTTTTTATAAATTAGAATCTTTTCATAACAAAATCGTTGTCAATATTTACAAATCCAACTCTTTCAATGTAATACACTAATTAACATTATGATTTAAATTAGACGATGACTGAACATTCGGTTTTAATTTTTTAAAGTATTTTTTCATAACTACAAAATAAAAAAATTTGTTAAAACTAATATTTACTAATTCCATAAAAGAGATAGCAACTGTCAAATATACTAAAACATAATTGGATCTCCTTTTCTTTTATATATATATATATATATATTCTCTACTATTCATAAGCCTTAAAAACTCATTTCTTACTGCAACAACTTAGTTAAATTATTGATCAAACGGTCATACATGCATTTGCTGAAACATTCTTAAATTTTGTTTTGGAATAAATATTATAAAATTTGTCGATATAAAAAGCAGACGTGACGGAAGAATAAAAAGTCAAGAAAAATAGTTAGACATGCCAGTTATGCGTTACCTTCTTGTGTCGATCGTTACTTGCCACTGTACAAAACTGTTATTGAAGGTGATTGGATTACCGTTTCAACCTTTTAAAAAAAAAATCCCAATTCAATAACTACCGATGTCACTAAAAAGCTCAAAACTACTCTCCGTGTCGTTATTGATAGTGATCTGTCATTGAAATTTGTTCAAAATCTTGTGAGGTTAATGTCTAATCACCTCCATGTAAAAGAAGAATTTTGAAACACCCCTCTTTATACAAACTTTCACAAATTATATTGACTGTGGTGGCATGACCCACTTCAAGATAGAGTTTTGTTAAGTTATGGAAAATTTTGATATATATATATATATTAAAAATAAAAAATATTTATTTTTTAAAATCCAAATAACTCCTTTATTTTAATATGTAACCCAACAAAGAAATATTTGCAAACTTTAGCCCGCCCAAGGTTCTTATTTACTTTTAGATCCTTTTTATGGCTAGAAATGGGGAAATTGAGAGAAAAGGGCACAAGGGGTTGATGGTTACATTAAATCTGTGACTAGATTATGTAATAAGTAATAACTGGCTGTTTTGTTACAAGGACATGGGTTTCAGGTGAACTTTTTTTGGCAAAGTTCCATTTTTAATGTGACAGAACTAAGACACTTCCTCAGAATAGGAAAAGGCTAATAAGGGGGAAGCTACAGAAACAAGCAGCACATTATTATGATTCCTTCGTGACTCCATAACTGTATCCATCAGTCAGTGCATTAACATTAGATCTCACTCGCTCGCTGTCTCTAAAGGGAAAGAAAGTGAGTAGATTGTAAGACACACAGAGAGCGGGAGAGAGAGAGTGAAAATGTCAAGGAGATCAGCGTCTTGCTTGAGGTGTTGCCTGGTGATATTTGCAGTGGTGTCAGCTCTGGGAGTTTGTGGGCCTGCCCTTTACTGGAGATTCAAGAAAAGTTTTGGATTTTCTCATTCTAAAACATCCTCCTCTTGTCCTCCTTGCATCTGTGATTGTCCTCCTCCTTTATCTCTTCTCCAGATTGCTCCTGGTATTACTCACTCTCTCTCTTTTGGATTCTCTGTTTTGCTTGTTATGCGTCTGCGCTTATGTCAAAATTTGATCTTGAAGGAGTAAAAGTTCATTTGGGAGAATTGAAAAAAAAACCCTTTTTATCATATTGGAGATCTGATCTGTTGCTCTACCCAACTCTGGATCCAAATTTGATTTATTGATCGAACGCTTGCATGTGCACTTGAGTGGATTTCTTTGGGCTTGTTCATCAGTTTCTTGTGATTTGTTTTATTGATTGAACACTTGCACCTGAATGGACAGGATCCGGATGTTCAAAACGAACTCCCTTTTCTCTGAAACATTCATTTTCTTGTTGTTAAGAACCGGCATAATATGCAGTGAAATTTGTCATATTGAGTGCCGAGTAGTGATCTAGCCTAATATATCTCTTTTTGGATCCTGAACAGAACAAAGTTCAGATTTTTACTGTGTTAAGTTAACTGGCTTTAATGTGGAGGCAAATCTAACTTGCTTTACTTGCTCTTTTTATGTATGCTAGTTTTGATAGATTTATTTGGTCAGGAATTCCTTCTTATGTTTCCTGGAATTTTTAGTTTGAGGTGCTAGATATGTTGATAAATCACTCACACTGGACATTAGTTTAAGGTGCTTGAATTCCTAATTAATCCGATTTGAAGAATCACTTACTTCCTATCCAGTTCAATAGAGTAATGAGAAGTTCTCTTATGATATTTTAGGCAATCATTTCCTACTTATGGTGAAGGATCTGAGATCCATGGATTAAAGCTGTTCATATATGAATGTGAACCAAGGACCATTGTTTTCTTCTAATTGTCACTGTAAACTGTAAACTACGACAAATTTCTGATGAAGCAAGGTCTCTCATTTGAGTTTGTGAAGTTGGCTTCATTTAATTTTCCTCATTTCATTTCACATGTCAACATGCAGATGCTGTTTCTTCTGGGATAAAATCCTTTAGATGAAAGATTGAACTGGCAGTTCTTAGATGAAACTGCCTGTTCATACCAACTGCTCCTGAAATAAACCATAATTTGTTGCTTATTGGAGTACTAGACTGATGCATGGTTTTGCTTTTTCCTTGCAGGGTTGGCCAATCTCTCAGTCACAGGTTTGGGCTCATTCTGTTAACCCATTCTGGTTATTAACTTTTCATTCTGATGATGAGATAGATTGTGTGGTCTTGGATTCTCTGAAAAATCTTCAAAAGTTAAACTGGGATATACCCATTTATTGTTTTCTGGGATCTTAAGAAATTTTAGGACTAGGTGATGTGGTGTCCATTACTCGCTATGTGTCACTGTCTCAATTCTGCTAAAGACAATTTGCATATTACATTAACTAACCCGATTTGGTGAACTAAGCTTCTAGACTAAGGATTCCACAGATTGTGGTGATTCTACCTATTTGATCATATAATCTGCATACTTTGTTTGTAGTGAACAGATGTCCTACAAATTTTCTGTAAACTCAGAACGGGATTGAGAACTGAGGTCGGGTGAGAGAGTCAAAGTTAATGTGCCTTTTTGAAGGAATTCTGGCTATCTTAAGCTCCTAAATTCCACCTTTTGACAAACTCTTTTCTGTAATCTGCTGCATTGTTCTTATATGGCTTTACTTTCAAATTATGACCTTGTTGTTCGCAACTATTTGCTTACATGAATGTGATGATATTACAGATTGTGGTAACAATGACCCTGATCTCAAGAATGAGATGGAGAAGCAGTTTGTGGACCTTTTAACAGAAGAGTTGAAATTGCAGGAAGCTGTTGCCGAAGAACACGCCCGACATATGAATGTTACACTAGTCGAAGCAAAAAGAGTAGCTTCTCAGTACCAAAAGGAGGCAGAGAAATGCATTGCAGCCACTGAAACATGTGAGGAGGCCAGAGAGCGTGCCGAGGCATTACTTATCAGAGAGAGGAAAATCACCTCGTTGTGGGAGCGTCGTGCCCGCCAAATGGGTTGGGAAGGAGAATAACTGCCAGTGGATATAGTTTTACAAATCTTTTCTTTTCACTTGAACTAGTAAAATAGGCCCTTGCTTTAGTAATGATTGTAGCAGACCAACAAATTACTGGAGTTGTTTTGCAAAGCAAAATGCTCTCTCCCTCTGTCTGCCTGTCTCTTGCTATAGGCCTTACTTTAAAACCAAGCAAAGGTGTCTCCTTTACCCACTTGTAATTCACGTGCTTTGGATCTCTCAGCTCATAACAGATTTATGTATGTCTCTTCAAAGATTGTTTGACACTTTGATACAAGATGATATTTTAGTAACGGATGTAATTTTACAAGGTTTGTTTGACTGCGTTCTCACAGGACACGACACTTTTGTCGTTTACTTTCACTCATAAAAGACACCACCAGTAACTGCCAAAAATACCATTACTAAACTTCTAGTTCCCATTATCATGGAATGGGAAATGCCTAGTTTCTGTTCTTGGATGCTGCGGGGTTTTTCCACCAAGGAACTGTATTTACTCATCCACTTTGTTCCCTCTCCAATTTTGTTAACAAATCATGTTCATCACCTCAGTCTCTTTTAATCTCAACGGTTACTAACTTGAAGCTGAGAATGTCCTTATCCAACAAACAGATCTACATGTTGTCTGGGGTAATAGTTAGGACAATTTTTTAAAGAGGGCAATTAAAAGCTTCAAACAGGCCTCCGCTGTTGTATGATGGAATGAGCAACACCAACCCCCTATTGGCCTCCGCTGGTGGACTCATCCGCGATTATACTGATGCCTGGCTTTAACCTTGGTTGGTGCTCTTCTTTCATTGCTGAACTCTGGGGAGTCCTCTCCGGCCTACATCTGGCCTGGGATCTAGGTTACCGCATAGTGGTATTGGAATTTGACTCCCAGGAGGCGCTGCATGCGATCTCGGATCCTACCTCCCGCAGCAGCTCGTCCGATCCCTTCCTCTTTAACATCAACGAACTGCTTAATTGCAACTGAACAGTCCTTCCTTGTCACACATACCGAGAAGGCAACCGGAGTGCTGACTGGCTAATTCACTTTGTTGCTCATTGTAACCTAGGATTTACTTCTTTTGTAACTGCGCCCTCAAGGTGCCTTTCGATCCTTCTTGAGAATATCGCGGGGATTAGCTTCGCAAGACTTATCATGTAGCTTCCTTTTATCTTATATGCAAAAAAAAAAAAGAAAAAAAAAAAGAAAAGCTTCAAACAGGCGTATAAATCTGCAGCAAGACTGCTTCTGTTGAAGCAAAATTGACCACCGTCACCATTTGACTTTCGTCCTCGAAAGACCATAAACGAGTCAAAACATCACATGCCAGCCAATTAAAGAAACCTGGAAACGCGGTTTCAAGACTTCCCAAGTTCATTCACATGGTTAACAAGCACAGGTGCTCTCCTATGCTTGGTCAGGTCTTACATTAAATATCTATAAAAAACAACTAATATATTGGATCGAAGTTCAAAGCTAAATATATCCAATTGTTGGATCTATCCAAAAACTAAAACAAATAGACGATACTTTCATCGCCCAGATCCAAAAATGATACCAAAACCAGATCATATGTTGAAAAGTTGAGTTTTGATCTGGAAAGATGAGTGCTTTAAGGTGTTGCACAACGTAAAATCTTGTAAAGCTTGTTCTATATTTAGAAAGTTGTACTGAGTTTGAAGGGCTTTGCATTTGTAAAGTTCCCAACTTTCCATATATGGATAACTCCAGCAGAGGCCGGAGCGTTGAGAAAAGAGGATATGAAAAGAGGGTTGAAGATGAAGCTGAGTACGTCCCTGAATCGAAGAAGTCCAAGTTACCTGGCCTAGCAAGGTTGGCCTTTTATTATTTTCCATTTTTGCTCTAATTCCATTGTGGTGATTCTGATTTGATATCTTTTTGTGGCACTCGATCAATGGGTTACGCTTCAGAGCTCGAAATTTTGGTTTATCTGAACTGGCTTCTGGACTTTCGATCCAATCTTTTGAACCAATCTGTTTCTAACGTACTTTGTTGTTTTAACCTCCCACCTGAACCGTGCATGAAACCCCTCATTTTCCAGAGTTGATTACTTCATTCTGTATAATCAAGCATTCAAAACTCGTGGTACTACTTATTAATGAGCATGAACTTGATGAGATTTGCGATGAATGCGTTTGGTTTAGTTTGTTTGTATTCCTATCTTTAGAAAATCTGAAGCCAATCATGCATCTCAAGGCGTGTGTTGTTCCATAAGCTGTAACGTTCGGTACAATGATACATGAGTCCATTTATGTGCAGTGTTGTCGTGGAAGCCCTGAAGGTTGATAGCTTGCAAAGACTTTGCTCATCTTTGGAGCCTCTGTTTCGCAGAATTGTGAGTCATAAACAGTTCACATTGGGTCACCTTAATAGTCCTCAATATCAGTAACTAGTTTCTGCAAAAGCTGTAACTTTATAAGTTGTTAGGAATGGGGGTTGGTGAAGATTGTAGTCTTAACTTACATAAAGAAGTTTATTGATTTGGGCATCTCATATGATCGACAGGTCAGTGAAGAAATCGAGCGTGCTTTGTCGAGGTTAGGCCATGCTGCTTTGGCTGAAAGGTAATGTTGTAGCTTTCTTCTTGTTAGTCTTCACTGCTAAAGTTGGGTTTGCTTAGATTCTGCTAAACTAGAGTACCCACTAGCATGGAGCATATATCAGTTAGCTCGAAGATTCTGACATGATCCAATACCATTATGCCTAAACCAGGTCTCCACAACCAAAACTGCAAGGACCAGAAGGCAAAAAGCTGCAACTCCAGTTCAGAACAAGAATGCCTCCACACCTATTCACTGGTGGAAAAGTGGAGGGGGAGCAAGGAGCAGCCATTCATGTTGTCCTGATAGATGCAACCACAGGCAGTGTTGTGCAAATTGGACCTGAATCAGCTGCAAAACTGAATATTGTGGTTCTTGAGGGTGATTTCAGTGATGAGACTGTGGAGGATTGGACTGCTGAACACTTTGAGAGCTACGAAGTGAAGGAGCGTGAAGGGAGAAGACCGTTATTGACTGGGGATCTTCAGCTAACTCTCAAGGAAGGAGTAGGAACTATAGGAGATCTTACTTTCACTGACAATTCTAGTTGGATAAGGAGCAGAAAGTTCAGGATTGGTGTTAAGCTTGCTCCCGGGTGCTGCGAGGAAATTCGTGTTCGTGAAGCTAAGACAGAGGCATTTTCGGTGAAGGATCACAGGGGAGAATGTGAGTTTTTCTCATGGCTAATCCTTCTGAAGCTTAAAGAAACTCTAATTGGATATATTCAAGTAAACTACAAAACAAAATCACCTTTTAGAATAACCTTGGTGAACTGGTAAGAATCTGTGAGAGTATGGAAGAAAGTAGTTTGTGCAGCACTACCTTATGCACGTTTTTTAGTGCTATTTCCGCTGGAAAGTTGCAATCCATACTCTGATTCTTATCCCGAATGAATGATAAAGATCTAAGAATTTAGACTGAGAAATCTTGGTAATATCTAAATCTTGAATGTGTACTAGAGCACATCACTCATCAGAAACTCCAGAATTTCTTCATTTGCAAGTCGAGGAAGAAGAAAGTTTCTTATCTCCCATACCATGCAGAATGACCTTTTCATCTGGTTTATCTAATTGTATGCTGAAGCAATATGTAGAGATGTTCTTATTTAATGCATGATATAACAGCTACAACTGAAACTCTTGCTGTTATCTGCAGTGTATAAGAAACATTACCCACCAGCTCTACACGATGAAGTTTGGAGATTGGATAGAATAGCAAAGGATGGAGCACTGCACAAGAAGCTGCTAAAGGCTGAAATTGTAACAGTGGAAGATTTTCTCAGAGTTCTTGTAAGAGATCCACAGAAATTAAGAAGT
>JANJEY010000235.1:1561013-1571534 GCA_024703695.1 Erythroxylum cataractarum | reverse complement strand
GATATTATGTTTTGTATATTGTTTAATATATTCTAAATAATATTTATATGCCTAAATAATTTTTATTATAAAATAAAATGTAGTTAAAATTAAAAGTATTTTTTATTTTTATGTTGTTAAACAGTTTATTGTAAAAAGCTCTTTTAAAAAAATTCTTTTTTAACTGATATTTCAATAGTCAACTGGCTTATTATAAAAACTCTTCTTAAAAAAGCTCTATTGACAAAAACTCTACTAATAAAAACTCTATTGATACTTATCTTAATCTTCCACTAATTAAATATATTTCGACAAAAATGGATGCTTGTGTGATTCTCTCTCTAGGGTTTTAAGTTTTAATCATAAATGAACATTGTTTCCAAATTGGGAGAAATTTGAGCTTAAAGATGACTTGGAAAGCAAATCATTTGTGAGTTTTCAAGTTATCTTAAAATACAATATTTGAAGCACATACGAGACAAATAAAGCATTTCCCTATCCATCTTATGTTCTTACAAGCAAAAGGATCGATATAGTAAAAAATTAGCTGAAAAGTGGACTTTGAGAAGATCCGGTAATACGTAACTTTACCCTTAACTAGTAGAGAAGTTATTTTTAATGATAATAATAGCAAAGGAGATCAATTCATCCTTTAGATTAATATTGACAATAGTTGGGTCAGACTCAAAATCTCTATAAAATGAGTTCAATTCAAAAATTTTAAATAAAGACAAAATTTAATATTTTCTTTTTGAATTTTATACTTTTTGCTAGGTTTTAAATCAAAATATCAATTCATAGGGCATAAGCTTTTAGTACTATGCTCTATTTGATGATTATTTCATAACCTTTGTTATCACTAAAAGAAAAAAGAGCAATAAATATCAACTTTTTGCAAGTGATGTTGTAATCTATAATCACTAATTGGTAATGATACTTCTCTAAAGTTGTGCAAATCCTAGCACTTAGTTTTGGTGAAACATGAAACTTTTTGGTGTTGATTTTGCCCAAATGATGGATCGTTTAATGATCAAGCTGCATTATCATCCCCAATCAGTCACCAAATCATTTGAGCCCTAACCCACTTAGTGCTGTGTCTTAGGCTTAGGGACAAGTAATGTCCTAAAACTTGCTATGGTATTACCAATTTCAAGCCTTTTGCCTTATAAAACTTTTAATGTCCAAACCCAGTTTAGGGTTAGGGTTATTAACTTAAATAATTAGGATAAAAAATTTATATTTGAAAAAATTAAAATTAATTAATCATTTTTCTATAAGATTATAAAATATTTTGCCTTATCTCTTTTTTTTTTATATAAAGAATTATAATTTAAGATTTTATATCATCTTTATTTAATAAAAAATAAGAATAACAATAAGTAGAATCGGGTAAGTCTTGACTCGAGGCCAATTAGGGCTAAATTAAAACCCAATTCGACTTAGCATAACTTAATTTTTAAATTAAACAAACAAAAGCGATGCCATTTTTGTTTGTTATAAGTGTTGGGCTGGATTTGGATAATCATAATCTCCTGGGACACAAAGTTTCTCTTTTTTAAACCTGTATATCTTTTATTTTTGATCAATTATTATTTACTAATAAGATGTTAACTTCACCTCCTAGGGCTTTTGGAACATTTGAGTCTTTACACAGTTCAAAAGGGCCCGTCTAGTGGTCATGGTTCCTCTCATGAGATCCGTCTGGATAATTGTTAACGACTGGGCCTGGAAAATGGGGCAAGGGCTTCGGCGCTCCTGAAATGGTCCAACATCATGGGTTGCTTTTTCTGAAAAATGATGATGATGATGAAAGATTTTATACAGAACCAATAGGTTGCATTATACAAGAAATCCAGATGAACCATTTTTTTTGGCTATTCATAGTTAAGAACTAGCCAAAGTCTCTACCTTTGAAATGGCTCATTGAGTAGGACCTGGATCAAATAAACAAATTGTAGTTTCCCATCTGTTTCTCTAATCTGCAGAAACATACCACCATTGTAGTATTTCGTGGCTGGTGTATCTTGGCGATGGGCTTACCTTCCAGTGAAACTAACTGTGCTCATTACCTGCTTATGAAAATGCCTACTTT
The DNA here is from genome assembly GCA_024703695.1 of Erythroxylum cataractarum. NCBI lineage: Eukaryota > Viridiplantae > Streptophyta > Magnoliopsida > Malpighiales > Erythroxylaceae > Erythroxylum > Erythroxylum cataractarum. The sequence goes on along the minus strand of JANJEY010000235.1, from coordinate 1,569,463 downwards.
ATCCCAAATCTTAAACACTTGTTGTGTTTGACTTCAATACTTGGAATGGATGTGAGTTCTTTTGTTGGTTTTGTCGTGGACATCTTCTCCATTGCAGTTATGAACTTCCTCAAGTGCTTAATGTACTCTGGGTAAGTTTCAAGATTGCAATGGCCTCCACCTTTGACCCATAGAGGATCGTATTTTTCCTTGGCAAGTTCCCAAAGTCGCTTTCCGTGCGAAAAATCTACCGTTTCGTCGTTAGTTCCCTGCAAAGATTCATCAAGAATAGCACGGAGCAGTAAGAACAATATGATCAGTAGATGTGCTGCAACCAATCAGGGATTATAACAGAGTAAATTAACTCATCAAAAACCACTTAACCTCACTTTTTCCTAATGAGTGTGTTGTATTAGACGACAAATCAAGATATTGTGTAATGATCTAGCAATGTCTATTAATGGTGCAGATAGAAGAAGTAATTGTGTGTGAGGTTCTATTGCTTTAAGCCATAGGCAAATAGGTTTGCACATCTGCATAGTTTCAAATTTTAGCTGCTATGATTTCCTTGAGATATTCGAGAATTGCTTATCAGGAATTCATCACTGGTTTAAGGCCGATTCGAAGTTAACTATCTGTACACCTTAAGGTCAATACAAAGTTGCGAAACTTGCACATTTGTTCATAACAATTCCAAAAAAAAAAAAAAAAGGAACTCAAGAGATAGGAACAGAACATATTGGCTGCACCAAACAAAAATTATGAGCCTTACATGTATAACGAGGACCGGACAACTGACATGCCTTATTTTGTCTATGTTCTGCAGACGTTAAAACAAAATGATTTCAGAAAAAAGAAGGGGTAAACAAATAACAAGAATTGGAAAATCCCAGAAGAGAACTTCTGTTGATCTTACCTTGAAAATATCAAACCAGAATGTCATCTTGACAGGGTACAAGACTCGTATGCCAGAAAGTATAGCGCTGTGAAGAACAACACCTCTCAACCTCTTTAATCGAGAAGCCAAATGCAAGGTTGGTCCACTTCCAACAGATTGACCATAAACAATCAAATCCTCTTGCTTGATTCCATATTCCTTCTCCAGGCAATTATAAACAGCCTCTATGTCATAGTATGTGTTGAACTCTGATGGCTATTTACAGGCATAGAAATAGCATCTAATCAGGTAAAACATAGACCCTCTTTGTCAATTTAGGATTTAAATTAAAATAGAAACTTTGTTTTCTTTATTACCTTGCCAGAAGACGCTCCATATCCTGAATAGTCATAGCTGCAGATAAGCAAATTACCAAATAAGCAGGGAATCAATGAGAGACTGAAGACATTTTTTAGTTGCTCTAGTCTTTGTTAATCTTAACAAAGTTCGATCCAGTCCATTTTCTCAAACAAAATCAAATTTATATCAATCTCGATCATAAAATGCTATCCTGAATCAATCCACCACCAAGCACAGAAGGGGATGGAAATCCAGATTAAGGACATGCATAAGAACATATTAGCAGGATACATATGCAAATATGAAACCAAATAAGGTCATTCCACGACAGAGGAAACCAAACCAAAAAACAAAAAGAAAAAACGGAAAAGGAGTAAAGGTCGAACATTTGAAGAAAAAAAGCAGAAATTTTTAACCAGAAAATGTTGAAGCAATAACCGGAGCATCCATGGATTTCAACAACAATACCAAGAAAAAAGACAAAACAGGGCCAGAAATGAAAGTGACAGAAAACAAAATGAACAGAAAGCTTAAGCACCGAGGCCATACCTCATGATGTTGACTCTCAAATGAGCCCTAAGCTCAATGAAGAGTTCGTGCATTTGCCCAAGATCGGCGGCGTTTCCATGAGAGTACAAGAGCGTGAATCTGGCAAATGGGTGTTTCCAAAACGTGGCCACAATCTTGTTGCCAGCTTTAGTTTCCAACAAATGCACCTCCACTTTTTTGTCTAAGGTAAGCCCCGTCAACACCAGCCTGCCATCTTCCTCCGTGTAAACTTCGTAAGTTGGCGGGTCCGGTGGGAAAAAGGCGAATTTCGCCGCCACACTCGAAGTTACATTTCCCATGTATTATGTCACCGCCAACAACGTTGTCAAGCAAAGGACCGTAACAGAAACAAAGTAAAAACAGAGCAACCCCAACAACCCAGTTCAGATTTTAGGATATTATCATGACATACAACATCATAATCATGGCTAAGTAATGAATATGCAACAAAAATTGTTTCTTTTCCTCGTATCCTTCTTCTATGTGCAGTTAAAGCTAAAACTTTGGTTTCAATGGAGTCTTATGGGTTAATGTGAAGGGATCCGATCTAAGAGGCCGAGCTTGAAGTGTTGGTTATGGTGGTGACGATGATGGTTAGGGAACAGAAATCCAGAAAAATTAACGATGGGAGGATTTTTAGAGAACATGAATGGGAGGGAGGGAGGGAAGCAGGGAGAGAGAAAAACAGAGAATGTTGTTAAGTGGTTGTTTTGTTTAGGTGATGAAGATGATGAAGTGTATACCTTATTTTTATTTTATTATTTGTTTTTTATTTAATTTTTTAAATTCAATTACCATTGCTTCCACGTAACTTATATGCTTTTGCATGTTTGATATTTACTATTATTTGAAAAATTAAATTAAATTTAAAAATAATTAAAGAAGATGATTTTTACTTATTAAAATTTTAAAAGTTTAATTTAAAATAATATTAATAAATAAAAATTAATTAGCTTATTTGAGTTTATAAAATTATTTAATTTATAAAAATTAATTGATTAATTAATAAATTAATTAGTTTTTAATAATAAAATTTAAAATTAAATTAAAAAATTAATCAGTTTAAAATTTTTATTATTAAACGAATTGAACTGACTCAATTTAAGATAAAGGTATAATATTTTTTGAATATTTAATTCATAATTTATTATATATATATATATATATATTCAAATAATATAAATTATAAAATAAGAGTGAAAATACAAATATATATATAATAGAAAAGAGGGTAATAAAATGGGCGGTTGATATTTGGTCAAAGGCTGCTAGGGAGCAGAGAAGGGTCAAACTTGGCAGGTTCGAACATTCTCTCATTAGGGACTTTGGTTTCCTCAGCTTGAGTCATTACTTACTCACTGCATCATTTATTATTAATATTTTTACTAATAATAAAATAATTTATTACATAATATTTATTGTTTTATATTTATTATCTTTTTTATTTTTATTTTTCAATAACAGTCAAAAAGTTTTCATATGCTCTAATAAAATATAATTATTTCTCTCTTTATATTTTTAAAATTGCATGAAAAAATAATTTCAATAAGACCCTTTAATATATTTTAACAATTTAAGTTAATTAAAGTGAAATTTTTTAATATTTTATCACTCATATTACTTTTATCACTAATTCGACTTCATATTGTAATATATAAGTCATTACATTTTCTAATAATTTATTTAATACGGATTTAAAAATTACTAATAGTGAATGATTAAAAAATTCAACCAGTTTAATTGATTTAATCGTAAAAATCTTGAACCGTCCAAACTTTCTAATATGGTTTTTAACTTTCGGATTTTATTTATTTTAATAACTTTTATTGTTAAAATTGATCATTTCATTAATTAATTGGTTAATTTTTTATATTAATAAGTTCTTATAAATTAAAATAAATCAATTAATTTTTATTTAATAATATTTTTTAATTAAATTTCAAATTCTTCAATTTGCAAGGACAATCTCTTTTAATTATATTTCAAAATCTTTAATTTTATTTAATCTTTAGTTATTTTTATGACAATTTAATATCGACTGAATTTTTTAAACTTTAAACCTCTTGTTTTATCAATTTAACTTCCGGTTCGATTTTCTAAAACATTGAGAATAATAATTGGTATTCTTTTAACTAATGATTATTAGAATTTTTAATATGGGAATAATATAAAGCTCCTTAACAAGAATTGAGTTTAAGTCAATTATTACCAAAATAACTAAAACTAGTTATTTGGATTGTTGACCCTTATAACTTATAAACTCTTTAACATTTTTATGTTTAATCAAAAAGAGGTACTCTACCATTTCCCCTTAAGTGCAATTGGGACTGAGGGCTACTGAAATTAGAAATTCAGATGGACAATCGAGAAATTAATAATTTAAATCAAACCTGCTCTGATACTATATTAAAGTTTTTAAAATGGATAGAGTATAAAATCTATTAACAAGAAATGGATTTGAGTTAATTATTACTAAAATAACGATAATTAGTTATTTAGAAAGTTGACCCTTATCACTTATAAATCTTTTAACATTTTTTTGTTTAGTCAATATAAGGTACTCTAACGATGATTATTGCACAAAACAGAAATACAGAATTTGAACAAGTTATTATACGCAAATCATGATTTGTATTTTAGTCACCTGTAACTAGGTTGAAAATGTTAATGATTCTAAGATGCTTGGACACTAGCGAGTGCTGTGTACTTAGGATGCTTACCGGCCATGGATAGAGCTTCGAGATTTCTATCATAAGTCGGCATTGTTACAGCATTTGGAAGAGAACATAAGTCAAAGCCTGTTCACTCAAACTTAGTATTCAGACTCAGTGGGCAGCCGACACTTCTGTCAAATAACATCAACGAGGTTTTGGGTGCATATAAAGAAAAAGACAATGCAAAAGGTTACAAATAACTAAACGACATGCATGAGTTTAATTTTAAATCCAATAACATTGACTTGTGAAAAATATTGGAAATATTCTATTTCTTTTTATAACAATAATGAAACCCATAATTGTTAATGTTATCATTCGTTTGAATGCATATTTGATAAATGGTTGGAAGGATATAGAGATGATAAAAAAAGCTCGGTTTTGATCTAGTCCGATTCAATACAAAATTAATATAATAAGTTTGAGTTGATCGAATGATTGAACATATTTAAGCTTGTTTAAGTAAAATAATGTTATTTTTGTTATACCTAATAAAACAACTTGATATTAATGATGAGCAATTAATTAAGGATATTATTTTATAAAATATAGTAAAGATATCTTTTTAAATCTTGAATCAATTGAACTTTACAGTATCTTAATTCAATCAAATTAGATTCAAAATAAATAAAATTTTAATTATATGAGAACTACATATACTCAAAAGCATGTATAATAAAGATTTGATTTCAACTCCCCTTGGGGGGGTTCAGTGGTATCAAAGTCATTAAGTTCAGCTTGGGTTTGTCTAACATCGCAAGCAAGTTTGAATATCATAAACTCAATTTGAGAGGAGAACAACAGAAAGAGTGGTTTCATAAAGGGCCCTCCTATGGGCTCACTTTGTGTGATCCAGGGTTAAAATGAAAATGGGCTTTTAGTGTAGGGGTATATTTAGGATTTAGTTTCACCTCCCCTTGTAAATATGTATGGAAGTGCTCAATAAGAAAATATAATTAAGTTCAATGAATAAACATTTTTATCATGTAAGGATATGCCTATAAAGGTTTCCTTAAAGAGAGGGCAGGTTATTGGGTGATAGATTAGAAACATTAGGAAATGGCTCAAAGGGCTTGCTTTTTGATGAGGACAATAGGTAGGTTATGAATTGTGTTTAATTGACTAGCTTTTAAAAGTTGGGACCCCAATTGATCAAAGACTATGCGCGGGGTACTAAATAATGAATGCAACAATGGATGTAATTTCTTATCAATTCAATAAGAATGTAAAATTATAAGTACTCAAAAATTGTCTGAGTACACACTTGCAAAACAATAATCATAGTATATGATATAAAATTGTCATAATTTCGCATGAATTGATATCAAAGTAATATTATTTTATCATTTTGATTTAATTGATTTGAGTTAATAAGTTGAGTGGACCTAAAAGTGTTAATTTTATACTAAAATTCTTTTAGAAATTAAGAAATTAAAAATTTGATTTTAGAACTTTCAACTCATTTAGTATGCAATAGTTGTAATTTAAGATTTATAATAAACTTAACGTAAATCAAAATATATGATATGAGTTTATCTAATTTGAATTCACACTACAACAATTTTATTTTATCATTTTGACTTTCATTGATTCGAGTTAATAAGTTGAGTCGGTATAAAAAGTATTTTTTTATATCAAAATTATATTGTAAATTTAAAAAAATAAATTGTATTTCCAAAATTTAATGTATTAATTTACGTCTGAGTTCATAATTAATAGTTATAATTTAAGATTTATAATGAATGAGATGTAAATCATAATCCGGTGTCACTTAATTTTATTTACATAGAATGCTTGGAGGTTGGTACATTGAACAAGTGAAAGAAAGTAGTCTTATAAAGAAGGATAGATGACTAAAGTTGAAAAGTATAACTTAAAAACTATATATATATATACATGTATAGGAATCTTATAATTTAAACTTCTTAATAAGTTAGATGAACAATTAAAAGAATATAATAAAAACATATAATAGCTAAATAATATTAAAAACAAATTATATTTTAAATATAATTGTTGAAATAAAAATAAATCAAAGGAGACGCAAAAATAAATTTAAAATTGTTTAATTTTCAGATTTTTTTCAATTTAGTGTATAATATTTTAAATTTTTTAACTGAATGTTTATCTGCCAAAATGTTATTTTCACTTGACTAATTAATAGATGGACATGTGTGTAATATTTAGCGGAAATATCACATTGATAAAAATAAAAATATTAATTTTATTCATATAAAATTTAAAGATTAATCACAAATTTTCAAATTTAAAAGATTAATCCTAAATTAAAACTTAGGTACTTTTAAATTTTGTTATCTTTAATCCGATGGCTAGTATTTGTTTTTCCTCGCTCTTATCTATCTCACATAACCTTTGTTATTTTGGATCGACACTTTCGAATGTTCTCCCTTTTCACCATAAACAAATTTGTGAAGTCAAGGCGTGATTCTCTCCAGATCTGCTCTTCGTGCTCAGATTTTCACACAAGGTACGTTTTCGCTATCTGATTCTCTCTTCCTGGTCTCGATTCCTCAGTTTTTAGCTATTTTCTTGCTTCAATCTAGCTCCGTTGCTTGTGTAAAGAATGATTCGAGAGCTTAACAACCAATTTCTGGGATATTTAGCTCTTTCTTTCTCTTGTAGTTTTTAGGTTTTGATCGAGTTTCAGCTGTTATCGCTAGATCTACTCTCTCCATGCTCAAATTTTCACACACGGTACGCTTTTGCTCTCTGATTCTCTCTTCGTGGTCTGGATTCCTCAGTTTTTAGCTATTCTCTTGCTTCAATCTGGCTCCGATACTTGTGTAAAGAATGATTCGAGAGCTTAACGACTGATTTCTGGGATATTTAGCTTTTTTCTTCTCTTGTAGTTTATGGGTTTTACCTACATTACATACATTTATATGTATATTTGAAGTGGTTGGTTTATGATTTGCATTATTACTTTGAACCTATGTGTAGTACTTTCTTTTCTACTTTTTTTTTTCAAATATCAAATTTAATAAAAGAAGAATGATTCAGAGGTCCCACTTAATAAAGAGTTTTGGGAATCATCAACTTTTGTAATTTATGAACAAAGACTAGTCAACATCATGAGAGTTGACCTTTGGATATTTTAGAGGAACACCTGAGCACCAACACTTTTCTTTTTAATAAGATCCAAATTGAAATTGGTTAATTAGAACAGAGGTGATTCCAATATTTTATGAGTTTATCCAATAATTGATTTAAAGGTATGTTTGAAATTTTTTATTAGATTGGTTTATTAAAAATGTTATATATTTTTGAACCTCTCTTAATCTTCCATTTAACAAAATTTATAGTGAAATGTTGTCATTGCTATTAACAATTTTAGGTTTAGTATGATCTCTTAATAACATTATTTTAAAAAGTGGAATTAAAATAACAATACTTTAAAGAAAAAATAGGTTAAATTAATTAGATTGAATTAGATTAGATTAGATTAATTTATTATATTTAATTTGAATTAAAACCATTGCAATTAGACCTGGGAATAGTACACAACATTTGTGCTTAACAATGGGTCACCCTAAGACTAGTATTTAAGAAGTTTGGATTAATCAAATTTTAAATTAATTTTGGAGTAATCAATTTTTAATTTTTGGGTCAAAATGAGATCTTAAATTTGAAATTCAACCTAATTTTAAATCATATTAAATTTGAATTTAAACTAAAATTTAATAAAATTTAATTCTATTTATTAATCTCGGGTCAAGTTCAATTCATATCTTTTGTCAAATTTACTCATGTTATATGCGAAGTTTAGAGAGGTTCAGTATTACATAAATTTTCTCTTAACTAATAAAAAGATTGTTTTTAAATTACCCATATGAAGAAAGGAAAAGATTAAAAATTTAAAATTAAAAATAATGATAATGATAAGATAAATAATAATTATAACACCCAAATATCCCCTGGAAGGATACATGGATACCACCCAAGACAGGACA
>JANJEY010000235.1:1499985-1514760 GCA_024703695.1 Erythroxylum cataractarum | reverse complement strand
TTTATCATGAATTGTTCTTCCAAGATGTTAATTCAGATGGGAGGAACTGTTCGTTACAGGAAATCACTGCTTGGGCTGTCAAACGACCAAGCAAAGCATGATATAACAACCCTCTTGAACCAAGTCCTCCAAATAACCAGTATCTACAATTAGTATCTTTGCCAATAAAATTATCAACACAACCCAAAAGTGGAAGTGATCCATGAGCAGTCAATGGTGGCATTGCCCTCAAACCTGCCTTTGCTCCAGCGAAGGTCCAGTCCTTTATGCCTGGATAAAAGGCAGATGCCTTTGGTAGAAGCTCTTGAAGAGCTTTTGTAGCTTCATCTGTTGATACTTGTGAGGAACAGTTCCTGGATTTCCAGTCCCATGTTGATCCCAAATATAAACTCCGAGTCCCCTGAATTGCAAGCCATGCATCTGATAACACTGAAGGGGTATCGTCTGGATAGTGTTCCCTGAAGCAGCTTTCAAGACTACTTAGTTTTGCTAATTTCCGCGTGGCCATGCTTGCTTACAAGTAGGGCTATCAAAATGCTAACCTTACTTTCAAGAACTTAGCCAACCATTCGATCATACATATTATGAGTGAGAGAGAGAAACAAGTGACATACCTTGTATCACCAGGCAACTCAAGATGAGCAATTACGCCTCTGCATGCCCTCAAAGGAAGCCTACCGTAAAGCTCTGGTAGCATGTCTGCTTTAGCACCTAAACATATTATTACTGCATCATAGTCATCTGCATGAAACGCAAATGTAATCAGGCAATGATGAAACTTCAAGGCTTCTCTCTTTAGTATGTCTAGCAAGAAAACTGTTCAAGCACGAATCAGGTTTCTCACTTTTGACATGTATATAGAAAGTTACAGACTTGACATCTTCATTTACCTTCCAATTTGATGAGGTTTTGAACAGTTTTCTTGTGTAAACAAATCTCCTTCTGTGTATGGCTAGTAGAAGACAATTGGCTTCCCAGATTTTGACAAGCCAAGAACAGAGCCTAGTCCAAGAACCAACAATGAGCAGAGAGGACAACATCAGAAAAGAAAAACAATGAAGAAAGCAGGAAATGAATAACTTTCAGACCTGAAGATACCGCAGAGGATGGACATTTACAGCTTGAGGCATATGGAAAGCCAAGTTGACAGGAAGGGATATGTTGGGTGCAAGTTTCCATGCAGTGTCCTTATCAATTGTTTCAATACTACAACTGGGATCACAATTCTGAGCATTCTGATTGCAGAAGTCAGTTAACACAGATACTGCATAAATTAAATTCCCAAGATGTTATATTTATTCAGGCTCAACCTTAGAGGATTGTAGAACTTACATCATTAAAATTATTGAAAGTCTTCATATCCATCGCTGGTCTCAAGATGCCCCTGAAGTAGAAGTCCCATCATAAAGTCCATGTAACGAAGAAAACTTAAATCATGTAAAAAACCTAACATACAAATGGTATCCAACAAACACAATCTCTTCTTTTATAAGATGCAATTCGATCAATGTTCGGGTTTGAACCTGTTTCTTGAGATCCACAGATTTGAACTTGGGTCTAATGATAACCTGATCTGTTGCCATTCTTAATGTTGTCCAGGTTAATTTGTTATTGATTCGGCCTATGTTTAAACTCGTTACAAGGACAAATTCTTTCTTGAGCTCTTACTAGAAAGTACCTTGTATTCATATTATATCTTAAGTCACGGAAAATTAAGCAATTTCAACATGGTTGAAGCAAACATACATAAAATAGCAAGAGAGAGTGAAAAGATTTGGAAAGAGTGAAAGAAAGAACCTCCTGCGAACTAAAAAGTTATCCAAATCAGAACTTGAATCTCCAACTCCTGCTAATGAGTTGGAATCATCGGAACAAATAGCAGCTTCAGCAATGCTAAGAAGGGCCAAGCACTCTCTAAAACAGTCAGCACCACGCCATAAAAGCTTACCTACAGAGGAATAAACATAACAACACAACAAAACTCGAACAAAATAAAACCAAAGCAGAGACTGACTATTTAACCCAGAAAAAGGGTAGACACAGAACCTTTAGGTGAATAAGGGTGAAGGAGACCTCCAGACACCCCAGAAGCACCTCCTCCGATGCCGACTTCATCGTACAAGTCAACCTTCAGATTTGAGTCCTTCGGACATTGCTAGAAACACCAATCAAACAAACAAGTGACGGGCAATAAGAAATGTCGTAGAAGAAAAACGAACAAATGGGCTGACGAGTTACCTTCAACAAATGCCAAGCAACGGAGATGCCGGCGAAACCAGCACCGAGCACAGCGTATCTGTAGTTGGTTCAAAACATGATGATAACTATACTCCAAAACGTGTGTCGAAGAGTGAAAAAAGAGAGCGTACCTGAGAGAAGGAGAAGAAAAAGAAGAAGAAGAAGAGAGGGTCCTGAGTGATTTTCGAGATGAGAGTGGGTTAGCGGGTGGGCCTTTCGTGTATTTCCCTACTGGTAGAGCACAGAAGCGGCCATGAAAGCCCCAACTTAACAACTCGCCCACAAATACCATTACTTAGGATTTTGGTGGATTCACTGGCTCTTTGTAATTCTTTTGAAACTGTCCCATTTTATACAACACCATTTTCTTATCATGTTACAAGAGAGAAACACTAGAGCTTAGAGTTCACAATCTGCCCTTTTAGTTTCACAAGTTGGAAACAATAAAATGAAATGCAAAAGCATTGGCCAAAGTCAAGTTTCCAATTCTTTAAAATGACTATCATTGCTAAACTTTAATTCTCACATCACGAATAATAGCCTTTTCGTGGTGAGATTGTACAAGAAATGCTTAATTAATAGCTAAAACAGAACGGTTTGATAGCAATCCAAATGAAGGATTCTGCTACAGCTTCCTGACAATAATACGCCTCTCATGTCTGTATTCGATTTCATCCCTTTGGTGCATTACTACGAGAGCTCTTCTCACCTGAAAAATAAAAGGAAAATTTGGTCAACAGAAATGCAACAAGCACCAATGCGTTGGAGGGTTCTTCTCATGTACGTAGTACTTACAATTGATTCATTCATTCCCATTCTAGCAAGTTCATCGATCAACTTTCTTTCTGATATACGCATTCCTATTCCTATCCTTCTTTTTATCTGAGTTTCGGCTTGCTGTATAATTGACAGAACATAAAGGAAAAAGTTAAAAAAGAGACCATGAAGAGATTGTGAAAGACAGGAAAATGGAATGGAATGTCGTATAGAATTCAACTAACCTTTATTTCAGGAGTAAGAGTAACTTGTTGATTAATACCAGACTGTGCTGCTTCGATGGTTGAAACCTTGAAGAGATTCACTGCTTCAACCACTTCTGCCTCGGTAGCAACATGGGACCTAATATTTGGAATCGATAAATACAAGTCATTATATATATATATATATAAAATACATTCCATTTCCTCTTTAATCAGCATTAACTGTTAATTAAGACATTCGTAGTGATTACATTCAACCGCTTTTGGCTTCCCATACTGCAAATAATTTACTGATGCATGCCTCTTACAATTCTACTTTTAAAGATTTGCCAGGCTATGACTCTATATAAAGCTCAACATGATTACTTACAGTTTCATTTTGGCAAGAGCCTCGCTCAACCTTATTATAGCTTCCAGCTGCCTAACAGTAATTGGTACTGGAGCCGCTTCCCCAGTTTCATTTGCCTGCTTTCTCATGTCCTAATCACTCACCAGGTTGATACACATGGTATTAGGTTTCAATTCACAAGCTAAATATGAGAAATAATCTTCAATATAATCCAATTCTAAATTTCTATAGCCATTCTAAATCAATGCATAGGGTAATATAATTAGTTAAAAGGAGAATTGCCGAATGGAAATGAGTATAGTTTATAGTGTTAGGAGTCTCCAGATGAGAGATATAATGCTCAGTCATTGATATAGAATATGGGTTCTTTTCAAATAAAAAAGAATTAAAAAAAAAAGGGAATACGAGCATCTGAGAGGCAGGCTGTCAAATGCTCATATCCATGCAAGGCGAGACAAAAGGAAAGCCTATTATCTCAAAGATGGTTATTTCATAAGAACACAAGATTAAGGCGAAATGCTTTTAAGTCGCAAATAAGAAGATTGAAAGTGTAACGTATAATCCTATAAGTTGCACATAAAGAGTTCATCAATCAATTCGATGATTCATGGATTTGCACATTTTTTATGGGTTCAATTTTGTAGGCTAATGGTACAACCTACCTGTCTGAATTTGACATATTCATTTTGTAGCCTATTAGATGCAGATTCTGACAGCCGAGGATGGCATTCAGTTCTACAGTATTGTATATACCTGCAAAGGTTGCCAATCATAACATTTAGTATCTCACCATACTGGAATCCTTCCACAAAACAGGACGCTGAAGATTTCTCAGAAATGATAAACAATGTAGAGTAACAGATACCTCTTGAGCCAATTCTCATCTTTCAAAGTTCTACTGTCACCTGAGGCTTTATCAGCAGATGCATGCACCTTTATGATATGACTAGCTATGACCTGCAACAGGAAATTTTGGACTTTGGTTATTCTGTGGCTTGAACATTTAGAAAGAGTAGTGCATGTCATGTCCAAAACCTTTCTTGGGTTCTAAAGATAAAGAGTAGCAGAAGATCCTAATTACATTTATACGCGAGGTTCTAAAGATAGCACTACGTGTGCTTTTGAAGATAACAAGTAGCAGAAAATCCTAATTAATTATTAAGAAACCGAAGACATTTATTTCTGCATTTTCACATAATAATCCAAGAACATTTGTAATTTAAAAGAAAACTTGAAAGATAAAGACATGGCAATTTTTATTTTTTTAGTGGAAATTGCACATCAAAAGATTTAGGTAAAGGCAAAATTACAACATACCTTATCTCGACCGTAGTCCCTTTTATCCTTCACAATAAAGATCAAGTCAAATCTAGAAAGAATTGTAGTCTGTAGATCAATATTCTCCTGTGCAGTCTGGAAGGTGAACGGGCTTTCTCAGTTGGTTATCAAATGATCACAATTATGCCCATAAACACTTTAGACAGAGACAGTGCCAAAAACCTTAAGATCATCATAACGTCCTGATGGAGGATTGGCAGCTGCAAGAACTGATGTTCTGGAATTAAGAACAGTTGTTATTCCTGCTTTTGCGATTGATATAGTTTGTTGCTCCATTGCTTCATGTATAGCAACCCTGAGGCATCATATTAACATTGTTAATTTCCATATACTCTACGAGTGAGGTAGGCAAACTAACTGAATTTTCAATTACCTGTCCTCTGGCCTCATTTTGTCAAACTCGTCAATACAGACAACACCTCCATCTGCCAAAACCATAGCTCCTCCTTCGAGATAAAATTCACGCTGTACATGGCATGTCAATGAAGTCAGAAGAACCGAGAGAAAGGAATGATTAATTACAAAACAAGCAGAAGGTAAAAGGTCAACCAATAAAGAAAATTACCGAGCTGCTATCTCGTATTACTGAAGCCGTAAGACCAGCAGCAGATGAGCCTTTACCGGAAGTATAAACGGCAACAGGGGCTGTCTTCTCGACAAACTTGAGAAACTTTATAACAGAGTTAACATAAAATCAGCACAAATTCCCATGCAGCAGAATCCAATTTCAACTAACATTTTATTAAGATTTGAGTCAAATTTGCAAAGCCTTAATATTTTGAGAAGAAGGGTACCAGTATCGGTCATGCATGCAGAGCTAACCTGTGATTTAGCTGTAGATGGGTCACCCAAAAGCAACACATTGATATCACCTCTTAACTTCACCCCATCTGGCAAATTCTGCACTCATGAAGTAAGTGGTACAGCAAATAAGTGGCTTGAGACTTAAAGTTCTAAAACTATGAAAAATCCAAGTTCAGAATATACTTTTCTTGATCCTCCAAACAGCAGACAAGCCACAGCTTTCTTCACATTTTCTTCTCCGAATATAGAGGGAGCAATCTTGGAACATACGGTCTCATATACATCTGTTCTGGAGGCAAACTTTTTGAATTCTTCTATCTGTGAATGATAAACTGCACAAGTTAAGCAATGAATGCAATACAAAAGCCCGAAAGAAAGTGTCCATCACTGATCAGAATCAGGAGTAAAAGAAATTGATCTATTGTCAGAGAAACATTCTAGAGGTAGTAATCATTAATTATCCTTGAACTTTAAACTAGTTTGCAATCAAAGTTAATTGAGGCCAGTTGTCATAAAGATTATGCAGCATAACTTAATAATTTGTAGGCTTTAATGCGTTAAGAAACCCAACAATCGGTATTCTGGATGATTTCCATGAATTACCTCTTCTTGTGTGAATGCTGTTTGACCTCTAGAACTTGCTTCATTTACTTCTTCGATACCCACAACCCTGATATAAGGTTGCCTGATTGCCACTGCTCCTCTATGGCTGCACAAAGACAACGGGTCAACAATACAGTTCAAAGAGAAAAATATCAAAACTACCATAAGTTGAGAGTAAAAAACTCTTACGAGGCTGAGGAATTTGCTGATTGGAAGATGCTGTAAATCCCTATAATAGTCAATCTTGTTCCTGGTACAATTCTTTGAACAAGGTGGCGATCGACAGAGAGAAGCATGTTTCTGGGAAGCTCCCCAGTAGGGACATCCTTCAAAATCACATCACTCACCGATCAGACAGTATTCTAAAATCCTTGCCAACCAATAAATTGCTAAGATGAAAAACATTACTTCAGGATTCTCTTGCAGTTTCAGGGATTGTTGATCAACATATTTGCTTTTATCAGGAACCACAAGCCAAGGGTCAATAGGGCATGGTTCTTCACCAGGCTAGACAAGTTCCAAAAGAAAATTAATAACTCTACCTTGGAGCAACATGTTGATGGAACTCAAACACAGGAGTTGAAGTAAAACCTGAGGAATGTGATCACATGAACGAGGCACCATTGCCCCGCCAAGGCCTGGATTGCATGGCACTTGTCTTGTACCTTGACAATTCTTGCATACTAGACTAACATAAGTTGCCTTTGCCTTAACCCTTGAAGCAGCAATAGTGATTCCAGCAATCTTTACAAGCTTCGATATATATTGAGCCTGTTAAGAAAACATAAATTCAAAAGACAAGTTCCTTTTAGAAATCTCAATGGAATTTATGGAGTGACAACAGAAAAGAAAAGAATGTTCTACATATCATATACTCGACCTAGTGACTTAGTAATTCCAAATCAAACTCAAGCTAAGGAATTACAAGTTTTGATCTATAGTTATTACTAAAAACTCGTCCTTCCATATAGAAATAATACAATAAGATTATTTCCAAAGAAATATAATACAAAAGACAGAATATCAAACAGGAACAAGTGAACGCATCAAATTTATAATTTGAGGGGAAAGCTTTCCTTTCTTTTCCTTCTCACAATCACACTAACTGAAGGGAATAAATGAATTAGATACAAAACCTAACAAAAAATTCCAAAATTTTACACTTCAACAAGTAGAAGTCAAGATCTAAAACTGACCCCTAGTGACCGCATTGAAACAGAATCCTCCTTAGAACTCAACAAGATCTGAACTTCACTGGCCTCCGGTTCCTTCATTTCACCACTCTCTCCAAGTTCCTTCAACCTCAAACTCTGCAGCACCTCAGTCGCTGCCGTCTCAAACTACAAGAATCACACACACAACTCAAGTCAATATATTCCTACAAACCACAGATAAAACGAGTCACACAAATATATGTTGTACCAAGGGGAGATAGTCGGAGGGGGAGGATCGAAGAAGCGACGGCAGCTCCGCGTCAAAGGCAAGGAGGTCTTCGAGGTGGACCAGCAGATGCTTGGGGTTGTGAACGAGACTCTCACGGTAAGGGAAAACGTTCTTTTCGGTCTCGAAACTTCGGATGAATTCCTTGAACTTCCGGAGGATTGTGTGGCGGCTGGAAGCACCATCCTCAGCGCCAGATTCCGGGTACTGCGCCTGATCGCTGTAGTAAACTGCTCCTTCGTCCCACCCAGACATGGCGCTCTCTCTCTCTCTCTCTGTGTCGAAATGGGAGAGAGGAAAATAGAGAGAGATATGGATGGAATTGAGGCTATTGGCGGGAAGATTTCGCGGGAAGATGATGGGCACGTGACCATCCCACCTTGAAACGTGCTTTATTAATCATGGGCCCTTTCTGGCCCAATGGGCCTTTCTTTAATTTTCTTTTTCTTTCTGTTTAATTTTTATTTTTATTTATTTATTTTTTTTAGGTTGAGTGTAGATTTGTGAAATTGCCAATTGATGATTTTTTTTACAACAGGAGAATTTTGTAATCATTATATTTTAAATAACTTAAAAATAAATTATTAGATATTATAATACTCCTTAAATTGTGTATTTGGTATTTTAATAAATATATTTTTATATTTAATAAGAATGGATTAAGTCAAATATGAGTACACTTAATTTAATTTATTAACTTTAATCAAACTCAACTCTAGGCTTGATTAAGCTTAGACGGTTCAGTTTAAACCCGACACAAACAACCCGAATTTGATCAAGCGATGTGGTTTTAGAGTTTAGGTAGAACCCGGGCTGGTTTGCCAACCCTAGGTTTGATCAATTTGTCTAAGACATGATGAAGTTTTCATTATGGACAAAGCTTTACATCTTTGCTATGATAGGCCAAAATTGGCTTTAGCACAAAACAAAAGATTATAATTTATCATCATACCTAGTCCGGAGTCCCGCAGTGAAGTGGAGTCCAGAGAAGTCTAATAGTATGCAGTCAATTGATGTACAAAATTTACAATAGCTACTAAATATTCAGTACACAGCTTAAACTACTGAGATCATCAAGGAACATGGAGAACAATTTGACTTCCAGATAACTTCCCCTACTCCTTAAGTTGAATAAGTAAAATGTTAATGTCAAATGGGTCTCAAAGTAAGTAGCCTTCATGTTCCAAGTACCAAAGTGCACCTTCTGCTGCGTGCTCAGCTGCAGCTTTCTTTTTCGTGCTTGGCGATCCGAAGCATTCCAGAAGGAAACTCGTAACAGCTTCGATTTCCACAAGAACCTTATATGTGAAACTGCATGTTGATTGGACTTAAGCAGTCAGTATCACAAAACCAGAGTAAAAGGTAAAAGAACAGAGACATGAAGCGCTTTGATTGCTCTCTTGTTTTCAGTTATAGTTAAAAGTTGTTTAATTTCAATTGATATAAAAAGTTCTGACTTTAGCAGATAGAGATCGTAGACTTACGATTTCAGATGGCCTGGTCCTTCCTCAGAGCAGCATTCAAACGATGGCGGGTTCCAACAGTTAGCAGCACAAACTTCAAACAGACGAGATCGCGCTGTTCCACGATGAGACGAACCTGAATGATCAAAAGGTAATTCTTGAAATTCCATTTTTTCCTCACATCTTGCACTTCTAACAACTTTTACAAACCTGTAATTTGGGAACCTGTGCTAATGCTGTCACTAAGCTGCTCTCCTACTAAATCTGGCATAGATGGGGTTGGTTTGCTACCCGGTATAGAGCACGGATTAACTTCATTAATATTGGGGCCGAACTTGCTGCAACAATTTTCTTTGACCTTCAAGCTTTCATTACCAGTAGCAGAGTTGCTGCCAAAATGTTCTTCAACCTTCAGCTTTTCAGGCTCGGCAGCAGCAACAGTAACATTGACAGGATTTTCATCATATCCAATCAATTTTGGTTCCATCTTGCAGCTAGACCTTAAAATTTCTTCCAAATAATCAGACTTGAGAGTGTAGCCTTCATCCTGCACGTCAAAGGACAACAACCAACCAATACGACAAAGTTGATCAGTTAAACTGTTCAATAGTCAGCACGGGAATGACTGAGTGCGTATGTTTTTAACATAACTACTTTCACTAATAATTCCTTTTTATAAATCTCACTATAGCAATCACTCTCCGTGTATGAAATCAGCTCAAAGTTAGACGATTCCCACTATACCGGATATGTTCTACTACTGCATATTTCGTCATCAATTATATTTATAGGTAGACAAAAAATGCACGAGTCCACAGGAAGCATTCCAGTTCAAAAGATTAATACTGCAGGTTATGAAGATTCATGAAGAAATCTCACCTTCAACTTGACAAATACTTGTTCTGCAGCAGTTCTAATAGCCTCTTTTCTATTTGAATTGCTTGCAGAAGCAGATACACACACATCACTGCTTCTCACTTTTGCTTCAGCCATAAAAGTTCTGCCTTTCTTTTGTGTAGGAAACTGTAAATCCCAATTACGAGATTGGCATAGTTCTTGTAGCTCCCTAACAGGATTTAGCTGCAGATCAGAGAAGTCCAAGATTGAATCGAAGAAGGAAAGCATTATCTTCCAAATGCAGTTCAGATCAAATCCCGTTTCAAGTAGAATGGCGCCTAGACAAGACTCTACTAAGTCACCAAGCACCTGAATCAATAAAGATCACATATTTTCAGAACCCTTCAGAAACTGCAAAAAAGAATCAATTTGACATGATAGAATGCAAAGTATAAACAGCTTGCATATTTGCAGAAGAGATCTCAATATTCAGGAAGAAAGATGAAAAGATGTTTCTTCTAATTGGCATCACATACCGACAAAGAAAAACAGGATTGTGCAAGCCAGCATTGTTCAATAGCATGAATTACTTGACAGAAAACAGTTGCAACAAAAATTCCAGAGCTTCTTTATTTTGAATCATAGCTAAATCGTAACAACTGTAAGGTCCATATCATCTCCATTATCATTAACAAGGTTCAGAAGTTCCTTTCATTTTGTATAGCCTATCTCTTCAGTTTGTTTTCCCTACCTCACTAGTCCTGCTTTGACATAGAGGATTGGGACCGTATGACTGAGGAAGAGCAGAATAAACAATAACCAATTTAACTTCACAAATTTAATCTGATTTTGAAGCTCAAGAAAATTTGCTTCTATTTAGGAATATGATCTAAACAAGATATATTTCAGAGATTAACTATGTTACAAGAATTTATTGATAAATTCTTTATCTTCGCTTTACAGTGACAGAATTTGCACTTCTAATTGCCTTTCTGTTTCAAGGTCTGCCAGGAATATTGAACATGTTTCTTACAATCATATCAGGAATAATTTGATGAATGCAAGTAGCAGAAATGAATGTCAAACAACTCTCTCGGATGGTTTCCTTTCTCTTTGCAATTCGTTCCAACATTCTCCCCAACTATTACCACATGATAATGCACACAGTTTTTTAATGGCTTCAGAGGGACAATGAGTTGTGAGCAATTCTGCCAAGTCCAGGCTTAATACTTTGTAAGAAACAACTTAAATTACATGAACATTTAACTGGAAGAAACCAATTATGCATGATGAATGAAAATTTGGAACAATAAGATAATCTAAAGTCTACCTTTGGACATTTTGGGCCTTCAAGGAGATGCCTTTCTGCTTCAGGTGTTTTGACGAACTCCACATATTTTCTTATGGCATCAGAGAGGCTACTGGAATCACAGATAAGAAACTTGTGAAAAGACTGAGCAATAGCAATATTAGCAAATGCCCTGTTATTCACCAATGCTGATCTTAGATCTGTCAAGTGACCAGGCTTCAACTTTGTATAAACCGAGAACAAATATGACGTGATTAAGTAATCCAAGACTGCATCTCCTAGAAACTCCAACCTCTGGCCAAATTAAGAACAGAAAATTGCAGCATTGGAAGGTAGTCTAGAAGGAATCATTAAGAAGAGACATGTTAGCTGTGATCACAAATGCTAATGAGCACAAACCTGATAGCAGCCTCCTCCATGCTTACCATAAGAAGGATGGACAAATGCTTGTAGGAGTAGACCTCTATGGACAAACTGATGTTCCAACATATTTTCGAGCGCAACAACATCCATTGATGGAGTAAGTGAAATGTAGCTACTGCTTGCTAAACATGCCTTCATAACTTGATCATTTTCATAATCTACTTTGATGCCAATCCATCTAAGAAATGCTACTGCAGCCTTGAAGCCACTATCCACAATAAATGCCCCAACAAGAGCTTCCACCACATCGGCAATAGTTTTCTTATACAACCAGTGATGACCCTTACTGCATCTGACTTCAGTAGCATTTGGTTGACCTGCTGTGTGGCATCCATGTTGGGCATGGATGCTACCTTCCGATTCCTTGGTGCAAATTATAGGGCAAGGACGACCAAGAGCAAAGAATTGGCTTGGATCAAAAGGCATATCACGTATATATACCTGAAAGGGGTAATGCTTCTAACTAGATTAACGTGGAACAGAATATATATTTACTTTTCGATGGAAAGAATGCATTCACCAGGCTAGAATTATTAAATACAGAAAAAAATGAATACGAAGAGGGCTTCCAAGAAGTAACTAATTAAAACTCTATCAACACAATAGGAATTGGGTGGACAAATATGGAACCTCGTGAGAGAGCAGCTACATTCTCTTCACATTGTCAATCCCCACGATTCTCCACTTCAGATATTGTTAAAATAATAGCAGAGAAGAATAATTTCATTCTCATAATCAGTAGGTTGCAGCCATAGTATATATATACAATTGTCTATACTAAATATACAGCAGATTCCCTAAGATACATGGAAATCTGTATCTTATTATAATCCCTAAAAATCACGGATTTATATGATTCCTATACAATCTTCTAGATACTACTACATAATCTGACACTCTCCCTCAAGCTGGTGAGTGGATATCTTCCATTCCTAACTTGCCAATAATATCTTGAAACACTGTGCTTGTCAATCCTTTTGTAAATACATATGCCAACTGATCTTTGGTTGACACAAATGGAGTGCATATTAAGCCACTGTCCAGTTTTTCCTTGATGAAGTGCCTATCAACTTCAATATGCTTTGTTCTATCTTGATGTGCTGAGTTATGTGCAATGCTGGTAGCTGATTTGTTATCACAGTACAACCTTATGGGTTCCCATTTTATTCTCAAGTCATCAAGAATTATCTTTAGTCAAAGTAATTCACATATCCCCAATGCCATAGATCTAAACTCAGACTCTGCACTTGATCTTGTCACTACATTCTGCTTCTTACTTCTCCATGTAACAAGAGTACACCTAGGAGAGTACAGTAACCAGATGTTGATCTCCTATCGATCAAAGACCCTGCATAATCTGCATCGGTATAAGCCTCTAATGTCATACCTGTGACTGTTTGTCGCTTAAATAGAATTCCTCTTCCTGGGCTGCCTTTCAGGTATTGTAGTATTCTGTTTACTAGCTTGAGATGTGTTTCTTTAGGATTGTGCATAAATTGACTAACCGTGCTCATTGAAAATGCTATATCTGGTCTTGTGTGTGCCAGATATATCAACTTCCCAACAAGCTTCTGATATGATATTTTATCTACTGTTGAATCTTCTGGAGTATTACCTAATCCATGATTGAACTCAATCGGTGTATCCACTAGTTTACAACCCAATTTTCCTGTTTCTTTCAATAAGTCAAGTCCATACTTTTGTTGAGAGCTGAAAATCCCTTGCTTTGACTGAGCTACTTCAATGCCGCCTAGGAAGTACTTTAACTTTCCTAGCTCCTTGATATCAAATTCCTTCAAGAGACATTGCTTCAAATTTTTTATTTCTTCTGCATCATTACTTGTCACAATAATATCATCCATATAAACTAGCAATGCTGTGACTCCCCCGAAACTTGAATGTCTAATGAACAAAGTATGGTCTCCTTGACTTTGCTTATATCCCAATGAAATCATTACCTTAGCAAACCTCCCAAACCAAGAAGAGCTTTCTTCAGCTTGCATACCATTCCTTCTTTCGATTCAAATCCGGGAGGAACTTCTATGTAAATTTCCTCTTATAGATCACCATGGAGAAATTCATTCTTCACATCAAATTGCCGCAGATTCCACTCAAAATTAGTAGCTAATGATAACAGTATCCTTACCGTGTTCATCTTTGCAACAGAAGCAAATGTCTCAAGATAATCGATGCCATAGGTTTGAGTGAACCCTTTGGCCACCAATCTTGCCTTATATGTTTCCACCGATACATCAGCCTTGTATTTTACGGTGAAAACCCACTTAAACCCAACTAGTTTCTTCCCTCTCAGCAATTCCACTAACTCCCATGTCTTGTTCTTCTCAAAGGCCTCAATTTCAGCTTTCATAGTATCCTCCCATTTTTTGTCTCCTAATGCCTCAGTTAGATTTCTCGATGTGGGAATTGTATGGAGATTGGTTAGGAAGGCTTTATGTTTTTAGGATAGATTCTGATAAGACATGAAAGAAGACAGTGGGTGTTTTGGGCAGGTTTTTGTTCCTTTCCTAAGCGCAATTGGTAGGTCATCAATACTTGTTTCTTTCGATTCTTCTGCTAATTCAAATGACTCAACTCTTGGCTCACCATCTGGTGTGAAATTATCAACTGGAAATTGAGTAGTAGCACGAATGGGAGACTGAACTTGCGCTGGTCGAGAGACCAGTCCCTTCCTCCTAGAATAGACTTGTTGTGGCTGTTTGTCAATAGATATGGCTGGCTGTTTGTCAATTGATGAAGATGTGGATTTAGGCATGGTGGGTTGAGATTGATCAAAACTAGGATCTAGAAGAGACAAATCCTTTGCTTTATCTTCACTCAAGACCTCCCCCTGAAGATAGGTATGCTGAAAAAAAGATTCATGGTCAACAAAAGTGACATTAGCTAAGATAAAGAATTTTTTAGAAGGTGGATGAAAACATTTGTAACCCTTTTGTGTGGAGGAATATCCAATAAAAATGCATCTAAGAGCTC
>JANJEY010000235.1:1427681-1447236 GCA_024703695.1 Erythroxylum cataractarum | reverse complement strand
TGATTGATTTTGAAAGGCCATCATGAAAATACGAAAGTTTTAGCATTGAAAAACTCGTTTAAAGTTTTATTTAATAATCTTTTTAAATTAAATAATCGATCGTAAATTAATAAATCTTTATAAAATTTTATTTAATAATATTTTAATTAAGCTTCAAATTCTAATATTTTTTAATCATATTCTAAAATCTTTAATTTTATTTAATTTTTATCAAATTCTATGAAGATTTAATACTGATTGAAATTTTTAAATTTTTTGTCTTATCAGTTTAACTTTTATTATGATTTTTAAAACATTATTCGATGAATATATATTACACAAAAAATTTAAAATCTGGACGTTAAAATATACATTTTAAAACTATTTTCTATTGTAATATAAAGGATTATTAAAATTATTAAGAATGGATTGAATTATGGGGATTACTAAATTATTAAATAAAATAAAGTGTACGCTTCTAGTTAGTTAGTGAAGATGTTGGTGAAATCTGTTGGCAGTTAACGAGTAGGCTTCATTAATAGGCATTAAAGGAGAACAAAATTGCCAACTAAATATGGGACTTCCAAACTAAAAAAAAAAACAGACACAGGTTACTCGGTTGGTAATTTAGTTGGGTGAACCAAACTGTTAAAAAATTGAGTCAAATTAAATATGGATGAAGCGATTAAAGAAGGGTCTACAATCGCTACTGTTAGAGGTTTAATTAGATATTAGCACAATCATTGGTGCGGTAGTTTTATACAGCACATTAAAAAGGGCTCGTTGCTAGCTGCTGAACAATGGAGAGTCCAATCGGATCTTACTTTGGCTTGGTCGTTTGGATATTGTCAAATCGTAGTCGAAGTGGATTCCTTAAAAATTATTAATATCCTATCCTCTTTCAATACAGTGTTAGCTGAGAATAATTTTTTAATTGCAGGTATCCATGGATTAATCCAATAAGATTGGAAAGTGCAAATTTAGCATGTACATTGCGAAAAGAATCGGTGTGCCGATAACTTGACCGCTCTCTCAGTCAGTGACGGAGCCAGAAAATTAAAGTAGGAGGGCTCGAATTTTAATTTTTTTAAATTTTAGGGAGCCCAATATATCACTGACTCTTAAATAACTCCGTTTATATATATATATATATATATGTATTTAAAAAAAAATTAAAAACCTTGGGGGCCCAATGCTCCTCCAAGGCTGCATGTGACTCCGTCCCTGCTCACAGTCCTAGCTAGCTCAAGCATGCATATTCTCCTGTAGCCTCCATTGTTAGTCATAGAACTTATCTATCGAGACAAGGCAGGAGTTTTGTACTACAAAGTACTGCACTAATAAATTAGTATTTTGGGTTTTGTTTTTCCTTTGTTAAAAAAAAAAAAACCAGAGTCATTTGGATCATTCGGACCAAAACTTAAACCAATTTTTAAGCAACATTTAGCTTAGAATCTGACTGGGCCGAGCTAGCCCGAACCAGAATTGCCAAGCCTACACAAAGGTAACAGAACAAAGAACTTAACTTGATACCTTCAAACCAGATTTCCTATTAGCTGCTTCCAGCCTATCTCGATAACGACCAACCAACTAAAGCTTGATTTGAAGCATTTCAATAAATATTCACTGCACAAACACAAAGCCACGTCTCACGGACCTTTCGTCGAGTAGGAAAACAAGTCTCTCTCGAGAATGGCCATTGGAACAGCAGCAGCTGACATGATGATGCTGCATCAAGTCTTCGATGGGAGCATATCGATTCAGGAGATGGAAATCCAGAGAAGGCCGTACCATCGCAACTGCAAATGCAAGCTTCACAGCCCAAAACGGGTTTCTTCTTCCAACACTTGCTTGGCTAAAAAATGTGTGTCGTTTCCCCTGAAAGGACAGCGGATTCAACGTTCCTTGTCCATTCGTGCAAGCTCCAAGCTTTCTTGTCTTGTTCGTGTCGCAAATGAAGGAACTCTGGGGTTACCTGAAGAAACAGGTTTTTGGTAGGAATCATTCGCCGGAGTTCAGGAACGTAGCGTTACTTTGTTTGAAGAAATCTGAAGCTGGAAAGATGGAAGAAACTTGTTCTTTAGTTTTCCTAAGGAATAACTCAAATTTATATTTCTTATTTAGTGGTATTATTCTTTGTATTATATGAATAACTGTTGATACTTATTTATTTAAATTGTAATAATTTTAAAAAATAATATATTTTTATTATGATTATTAAAAATAATATAATTTCAAAATTTCTATTATGATTTTATAAATTAAAAGAAGCTAAGCCCATCCATATTATCTAAAAAGATAAAGATAATCACATCCATATTAATTTTGACAATGTTTTGAATCAAAATTTAATTTTTTGTTTGATTTAGTTGCATTTTTTTTGTTCAAAATTAACATCTTGACTAATTAATTGAATACTTTTAGTAAATTAATTAATTTTTATAAACCAAAATAAACTAATTTATTTTTATTTAATAATATAATTTTAATTAATATTAAAAATTTTCAATAAATAAGAAATTTTTTAATTTTTTTAATTTTTAAATTTTATTCGATCTTTACCTGATTTTATAACGATATATTATCAGTTAGATCTTTTACAATTTAAATATTTCATCTTAACGGTTTAACTTTTAACCCGATTTTGAAAACATTTGTGAAATGTGATTTTTTTTGAAAGAAATGTAGTAACTGAAATTAATAATTATAATGATATTTTTATAAAATTAAATACTATATTGTTAAAATTAATAATTTTTCATAATTTCTTAAAACCATCACTTTCCACCTAATTAAATTATATAATTATAGTGAATTAAGTTTATCCGAAATCATTTGGCCGCTCGATGATGATATCGATCATGCGTGTCTACTTCACAAGTTCAGCCTCAGCCCATGGCCTTCCGTCTCAAACCTCCACCGCCCCCACCTTTTCTCCACCACCCCCACCACCACAACAATGTCCCTCCTCTACTCCTCTCCGCCGTGTCTCGCCGTTCCTTCCTCCTTTCCACGACCCTCTCCTCTCTGCCACCCCTCCAACCAGCATTGCCACCCCTTGACACCACCATCACCGACCGTGTTTTCATGGACTTTTCCATCTGCCCCACTTACTTCAGACCTGACCGTACGCTCTCCGACAACCTCGCCACCCTTTGTACAGATCCCGTTCCCCTCGGCCGCCTCGTTCTCGGACTCTACGGCCGCCTCGTTCCTCTCACTGTCTCCAACTTCAAGACCATGTGCACTTCCTCGTCTTACAAGTACACCCTCGTCCACAAAATCTTTCCCGGCCAGTTTTTGCTAGCAGGACGTCAGGGGAGGAGGGACAGGGGTGAGGTGAGGCCCCCGTCGGACTTGGTGAGGAACTCCGAGACTGTTGATTCTAAGGCTTTCAAGCTAACGCATTCTCGTCCTGGAGTAGTGTCTCTGTGTTTGTCTGAGAATGATGATGAGGAGGATCTTAAGCTTGATCCCAATTACAGGAATGTTGAGTTTTTGATTACTACTGGGCCTGGTCCTTGTCCACAGTTGGACAACAAGAACATTGTGTTCGGTGTGGTGCTTGAAGGTAAGGTCTTTTTCTTTCTTCGTTCTTGTGTTTTGGTGCCAAATTGAGGAATGTTACATTGATTAGTAGGATTAATAATACGAATAATTGCTACTCCTCAATCATTCATTCGAAGCAGAACATACAAAGATGAAATTCATCATCTTTATCCCATGAACTGAGGCTTTAGTTGTGGCTATGTTTCTCACTGAATGTTAGTGATAGTTCCAATGTTCTTTCTGGAGAGAATGATGGCCTTGAAGTGGTCATATAGCATTTTGTGTATAACTTATCAGATTGTTTTTGAAGAGAATCCTTGTCGAAGTTTCATGATTTTGAAATGCTGCATGACATTTCTCATCATATTTTTCAGATTAGATTGTTTCTCTTTCCGCACAGATTGTTGAAAACCTAATAGGATTACCTTTGAAGAGAAATTTGGATGATTTCTTCATCCTGCGTTATAAATTTTACTGGAGTTGTTTTGACTCTGGACGTTTCTATAAAATCAACTTACTCCATTGATTTATGAGCTGTTTTTGATGTTTTTTAAGATTGCTTATAGCACTTTTAGTCATGGTTTGTGTATAGTTTATCAGATTGCTGTCTGCGATAACATCTTCCGGTGGAGCTGAAAGATTGGAGAGGATGAATACTTCATTCATATGGTTCAGTATCGACCTTCTAAAATCAATCTCGAATGTTTAAACTGGAAACTGCATAATCATGTTCTGTAGATGTTAGGCTTCCTCTATGCTATTACTAAATTAAGATTTTAGCATTTGCTTTCTCTGCAATTTTTTCATTCAGAAATGACTAAGAGCTTCACGCGGTAATAGACATAAGGGACTGTGAAACTATTTTCTTGAAGCTTCCTGATAAGACTACTAATTAATATGGACAATGGATTTGTTCATGACTAATGCATTTCTGGTTCATTCTTGGGGTTAGACACAGAAAATTCTAGGTTGCATTTCCTTGGACAGTGGGATTTTGAGACTCTGGTCCTGTTTAAGAAGATTCTGAAGATACTTTCTTCAACCTTTTTATGTTCCACCTGCAAGCACATTGATTACCTGTTATTTGACTGGTATTGCAGGGTTAGATGTTGTGACAAGCATAGCTTCCATTCCAACCTACAAACCCTCTGAAAGGATTCGCCAATTCAATGACCTGGCTGAGTTTCTTGGAGATGAAAGAGCACAGACTGCTCGAGCCATATGGAACAGGCCTCTTAAAACTGTTTATATCAGCGATTGTGGAGAGTTGAAAGTGACGAACCCGTCTCTTTCTCCTAGTCTCCCTTAGTCTACTTCACCTTTTGTTCCTTCGCTCAATTCCTTGACACGCCTCCATGTCGATATATATATATATATATATATAGAAACAGCACCTTTTCTTTTTGAATTCTTTTGGAAAAGTTACAGAAGAATGTAAAGATACAACAGTTCAAGATACTGAATTTCATGAATTGCTCCTTCTGCAGCACATAACGCTCTTTCGGATCAACTGATGCAACCACATTACCAGATCTTTTTTTCTTTTTTTCAGTTTGTTTGGAACCAATTGGACTAACTTGGGGTATACATAACCTACCTTCACGGTAAAGATTCAAACTTTAAGAAAAATGGAAGTTCATATAAGTATGTCACCCCTTGAATTTGAAGCATTGTAGATCAAACCCTATATAGCCATATGCTTCCCATCTCACAAAGGCCCAAAAGATCAAAACTTTATTACGCTGACCAGGGAAAACCCTAAGTGGGCTGGGTCAATCTAACAGGAGACATCTAAAAAGCAATAGCCCAGTTGAGAACAATGACAGGCTTGTGATAGCATTAAAAATCTTTAGTTCTCCGGTGGACGGTGACCGGTGGGGACCATAAGAAAATTTGAAGTGCCAGTTGGCTAAGTGGGCAAGAAAGCTGTTTTATCTAATGGAGGGACCACAGACACTACCTGCTGAAACGGGACTGGTACAGAGGCCAAGTAATATAGAAACCGGCAAGTCAAATTCTGACACGCTCAACTACAGTCCCTGCCTCAACTGCAACTTACAGTTGTACGAAGTTGATTCGTTAGATTCTTTTCGGCCTGTGTTCTCACCGGTTGTCCCCACCTTTGGTGGTCCATGAAACCTCAGCTCTACAAGTGTCCTCCGTCGCCGTCCCACCTTTCGCATGCGGCCAACAAGTAGGTACCGTAGACTCACTGTGTAAAGATTGAAACTTGACCCATCTTCACAGGCCACAGTCCCTTTCTCTGGTGTAACCCAAAGCAGCCATTGAAACATACGCCCATATCATCAACGCTTTGTCTTGGAGCTTAAAAAAAGTCTTACATATGATGCCTCCACAAAATCTACTATATTTTTCAGGATCCAATGATAATTAAGATATTATAATATTGGTGAATTGTTTATCGTTGTCTCCCATGGAAAATCTTGTCTTTCTTGATTAGATTTTGCGCAAATGGCGGTTTAAGCTGACCTCAACAACCAACCAAGAGTAGAAAAGAGTTTTTTTTTCTCTCCAAGTCTTCCTGGCGGTGTCTGGACTTTTAGAGCTAACTTTCTTTCCTTCCTAGAAGAGAATAGAAGAGAAAACCACTTGTAGAATAACTTCTGATCCGAACCTTAAAGCTTTGTCCTTTTATTGGGACACCGTCTAATGTTGTTCTGAAAGTGAGTTGCTTGTAAATGGCTTTCCAAGATCATTTTTCTGGTCACATGGCTTTTCAGCCCCCGGCTCCGTCAGCCTCTGGGGGACCCGCGTGGCTAAACAACGCTGTTCTTCAACGGACGGAAGATGTACTGAACCGAAACCGTAAAAGCGAGAGTGGCAACAACAATGGTGGTGAAGAGGAGTTCTTGGATGGTGATGGTGTTGGTGGTGGCGGTGGTGATAATTGGGAGAGGGCCAAGTGTAAGGCGGAGATATTAGGCCATCCGTTGTACGAGCAATTGTTAGCCGCTCATGTGGCGTGTTTGAGGATAGCTACACCGGTAGACCAGTTAGCGAGGATCGACGAGCAATTGTCTCAGTCGCAGGACGTGGTCGCTAAGTACTCGGTGTTGGGGAATGGACAAGTTGTGAACGAGAAAGAACTTGACCAGTTCATGGTTAGTGTTTCTCTCTTTTGTCTTTTACAGTTCCTCAAACCTTGTAAGCAGAAGGTTTTGTATATGGTTACTTTGTCGTTTGACGCTATGCCTTTGGAAGTTGGACTCAATCTGAAAAACCAAGTTCTAGCTGGACAATCGTGCTGACCTTCTGAATAACAATAAGAATGCTTCTCCTTCCGTCGTGGAGAGATCAAATCATCAAGATATGAAATTGGACTTTCAGACTTTCCTTGAAAGACTGTTTCTATTCTCTTTATCTTTCTGCTTGTCTTTTTCTTATAACGAGTCCCTAATTTCACAGAATTTGTTAGGACATGAAACACACTTTCCCAAGTTTCTGCAAAAATGGTAGAATTTAGTGTTTTTGAGAAGGCAATTTAATCTCACCATCGTTTTTCGATATTATACAAAAATTCTGTTCATTTTAATGCTTGCAGCTGCAGCAATTAAGTTTCTCCCCTCATTGTCGAACTTTTCTTATTTATTATATCTGTTTCTGGTGATCAAAGAAACTTTGGTAGGTTCCTCAAGTATTAATATCATTAATCTTTTGGTTGACCAATATTGTTTTACTGTTCAGTATGTCCTCGCAATTAGCATAACTGCACCTTGGTTGGTTACAGAGTAGTTCTTTCTGCGAGTGATGCAGATGCTTCATCTCCTTTGGAACTGATACAGTTATATTATGCCTGTGATGAACAGATTTATGAACTTTCTGGGTCGCTACAGAAATCCATATGACAAAGCAAATATTATTAACTGTAATTTGATAAATTGAAACTATTGCTTGCCTTGATGTCTTCTGTAATATCCAAAATAGCTCAAGTCTTTTATCAGATTCCTTATATATTGGATGGAACCTTGAAGTAGGATCATGGTTCAAGAATCAATTAGATTCAGCCTAATCCCTTGGAAAATTTCTGACAAATTTTAGTTATCTTTAGGCCAGTATAAACTTATGTTTTAGTATTGGTGCATAGTGATATAAGTAAAACCAACCTTTTCTTTAGGCATAACTGCATTGTTTAAGGTGTTTATATCTTTCACATTGAATGTTTCCTTCGTAAGTGATTCTTAAGCACACACAATAATACAATATTACTCATAGATTGCCTGCAAGCCTAATCTGGCAATCTGTAGTTGTTTCCTATTTCTATATTTGCTTCCTTTTAGCTCAGATGCATATGTAGCATTGTTTTGTTCTTCTTCATCTCAATCTCCTAGTTGCTCTATCCAACTATCTCTTTTTCTTCCGATGCAGACACATTATGTTCTACTTCTGTGTTCCTTTAAAGACCAACTGCAACAACATGTCCGTGTTCATGCTATGGAGGCAGTTATGGCTTGCTGGGAGCTTGAACAATCTCTACAAAGCTTGACAGGTAAATTCACCTTAATTTCTCTTCTTTAACTAATATGAGAATATCACGTGTTTGCCTGTTCAGGAGTCGTATCAGATCTTCCTGGTAGTGCTAGATTGTATTACTCTTTCCTGTGAATGACTGTTGTCTGATACATCTCATTTGTTTGCAGTTAATCCTTGTTTGCTGAACTTTTTCTTTTGTAGTTTTAGACGTTTTCTATTGATTCAAAGGCTGTACCTATTTAATAGGGGTAGCAAAAAAGAAAAAAACTGAAGATTTCACATATTACCTTCTTGTTTAATAGAAAAATCACACAAAGAGCTTTGCACAGACCCTGAAATGCTATTATCTGCTATAAAAATCTCTTTGTCACAATGAACTTGGGTTACCTAGTGATCTAAGTTTGTGCCAGAATTTCTTAATGTAGGCATCCTTGATCTCAAAAACCTGATTTGTGATTTCTTGATCTTTTGCTTTTTTTTTTTTGGTTTCATCCTTAAACTACTATGTTAAATCATTTGAAGAATGTCTCCATACATGGAAATGTTGTGAGCTCAACATTGTTGGTTCTGTAGGGTCCTTCCAAGTTCACTTAAATCAGTTTGTCCCCCAATCCAAACATGAAAGTTAGTCAGGTCGGAGCAACTAAACTCAGTATCTAATTCATAATGCTTCTTACATCACAGGTGTATCACCAGGAGAAGGGACAGGTGCCACAATGTCTGATGATGATGAAGACCATGCGGATAGTGATGCCAACTTGTATGATGGAAGTCTAGATGGTCCTGATACCATGGGTTTTGGTCCCCTCGTCCCCACTGAAACTGAGAGGTCGTTGATGGAGCGTGTTAGGCTAGAACTGAAGCATGAACTGAAACAGGTTAGATTGGAAATCTGTGAAAATGGCACTCTTTAGTCTTTACTTGGTGAAACAGGTCCAACTAAGCAGATTTCTGCTGATACAGGATTATAAGGAGAAGATTGTGGACATTAGGGAGGAAATACTACGTAAGAGACGAGCAGGAAAGCTGCCTGGTGATACAGCTTCCATCTTAAAAGCTTGGTGGCAATCACATTCTAAGTGGCCATACCCAACTGTATGTGACTTCATGTGTACCATATTTTCCTACCCATTTTTTATTTCTAACAGTGCCTCAATAGTTTTTTCTGATTCACATTTCTGTAGGAGGAAGACAAAGCAAAATTGGTACAGGAAACAGGCCTGCAGTTGAAGCAGATTAATAACTGGTTCATAAACCAAAGAAAGAGGAACTGGCACAGCAGTCCTTCAGGATCGACATTGAAGACCAAACGCAAGAAGTAAGGTAATGACTGCATAATTTACTGTTGTCCAAATTTTGCTTCCCTTCCTGCAGCTACTGAGTCAACAAGCAACGCAGGTGAAACAAGCGGAACGTTTCTTCATGTAAATATATCAGGAGACTGCTAAATTTTGCTCTCTGTCCTTGCTTGGAAAGTCAGCATCAGAGTATAATGAGTAATACTCCAACAGGAGAAGAATTGCTCTGGGAGAATAAATAAAAATTCCTGCTTGGATATACTTATTGTGCTTGTTTAGGCTTGCCAACTTGGGTAAAGGTGCTGCTTTTTCAGTTATGTAAAAGTTTCACATCTCATTTCTTGTTGACAACTATGCTTGTGAGACTGAACCATTCATCTGGGTGTACTACTAGCTTTTAAATTATAGGTGAAGCCAATAGTAGCTTGGCTAGCTTCTTCTTCTGCCAACTACAATACAAGTTTGCTTTGTTTGTACTGTACTAGAAGTGATCATAAACTTTGTTTTATGGGGTAGTCATCATCTTGAATTCTATAGCTTACACTTGTTGAACACTTAATTATTGTTTATCTGAAAAATAAAAGAGAATGTAGTTTGCCAAATAAATGCTATGATTTGGTTGTTCAGTCCTTACCTGTACACTGTGACAAGATATACGGATGTGGAAAGACTTGGCAACCCAACAACTTGTGTATGGTTGTCTGTTCCAAATGGAGAATGGACCACATTTTATATCAGAAGGGGACACTCAACCTTAGCTCACTGGCCCCCCTTATTAGTTAATGCTCGTCAAACTTAAGGTACCGTGTCAAAATGGTTGATTGAGAAATGTTTGATAGAACTTATGAGAGGTATCTAAAAGATCTAAAGGTTTGAATGTTCTGTGGTTGATCCTTGATAAAATATTTCTACTTACCTACAAATTTTATCTGATACAGTTGCAAGACAGCCTGTTTCAACTGTTTCATTATATGCTTTAGGTAACCTTACTGGTTTCTGAGAAAACCAGATTCTGTTAATATATGAATTCTCTAGTCTTTAGCGTAATTCTTTTGCACCAAGTTGGATTTACACAATGGTTACGAATCAGGATGGTTCTGCTGGTAAGAATATGTGTGGCAGTAATCAAAGGCATGATCTTTGAAACGGCCGTACCCTTTCTTCCTCATGAGAGAATTCTCTTAAGACCATCTTCTGTGGTATAAACTATAAGCTCTGGAATTGATTCTGATTTGATTCAGCAGATGGCAAGAATTGTTGATGAGGTGATGAAAATCTAACACATACATGTTTGCAGAGAGAGAACAAAAAAATATACAACAGAATTTTATTTTAATTGAAGAATTTATATGATCAAGTAGCAATCTTTGTTACAACCCGTTTTGATTCCTATCGTCCAAGAAAGGAGTAGCATATCGTGTAGAGAAACTACGAACCGAATTATCTTCATCACTATCAGCTCCATCGAAGTTCAAGGCATAGCTTTGGGGGTCATACTGAAACTGGTTATTCTTTTGTTTCTTGTTCTTCCCATATCCACTCAACTTCCTTAAGAAGTTCTTCCACTTAGGTCCTGCTAAAAATTCTGAAGTTTCCTTCAGTTTCTTCAGATTCTTGGCCGCCCATGTTTGTCTCTGCTCTCCTGTCTGGTTCAGCAGACGCTTTTGTTCTTTATTTTCATTACGGGACGATCTAAAGAAGAGTCCAAAACAGTTGCACGTACCAGCTGAAGAGGTCTCTTGTTCATACCCATCAAAGTAATCATCTCCTTCTCGTTCATGCTCCATTATTGGTGAGTTGGTGGACATCATGATGGTTTGTATACCAACCTTTCCCTTCAAGTTCAGAGAGAATGAAGAGTTCTTCAGACTATAACGAAACAGAGGATTGCTAAAACTGGAGATCCTCAGAAGCTGGCGAATTGGAAAGAAAGATTGGATCTTTTATATGAAGAACCGGCAGAAAATGGAAGCTGAAGATGAAATAGAAAGGAAAATTCCAGGATCTTACAGGGTTCTCCAAGAAACTTGAATTTATCAGGTTTGTTCTCGGCTAAGATCAATCTGTCTTTATCAGAATAGAAGTTGAAGTGGGATGGGATGGAACAGTTCTGTTAAAAAATGAAACTTGACAACTCCGATGATGAATTGGATTGAGTTCTTAGGCTCCTGGAAAGTTGTCCAAAGCTCATTCTAGATTGGCGGCTCAGTTGCCACTTGAGACGCGCTGCCTTAAACGAGTTGACTACGCGACACCTACACGATTCCAGAACGTTTTCCATTTGCAAGGAATCTAGTCTGAGTTCTCTCCTGCTAAAGAATAAAATAATTTTAATGAAATTAAAGAACATTATTAAGAATTAGTTTGCCATGAAGAAGAGATCAAAACGGTGTCACAAAATATCAATTGATCGTATCTTGACACAAACACCAGGCTCATAAAATCATGATCAAGTTAATCCAATTAAAGACACAAAAATCACAAATCAAAGTTCCATAACTTAGATGTTGCGTAAGATCCGATCTCAAATCATTATTTGAGTAGTTCGATGGCTCAGAAACTCCATGATCTGCAATTACTTCTCCAAGTCCTCGTTACCAACAGCTTCTTTTCTTGTGGAGATTTTGCAAGGTCTAGGAGGAAAGCCAGTATCGCGCTTCAAAGTCCATGGATTGTAATTGCTGAAAGGGGAGTTTGATAAATCATTTTCCAGTCCAGCAGGTCCAATTCCATCACCAGCATAAGCAGGCTCTGAATCAGAACCTGAACTCCAAAACCTGAACTCTTCAATTTCCCTGAAGTGCATCAAACATTCTGTGAGAATATACTTGCCTCAGAATGTGGCATCTGAATTTGATGATCCACATAAGCAAGAGTTCTGCTCAACATCCACCAAGGCCCCAGATGGCACAGCCCTGTCTGTAGGACAAGCTCTCAGAGCCTATTTTCTAGAAGAAGACTAATGAACTGGGTTTAATTCAGAAGAAGTTCCCATAAACACAGAAATTGGAATTTTGGGTTGATACTTTCAAAGATCATCAAGACATGAAACCAACACCAATGCATCAAGATCATTTTAATTTTTTTAATTAAATTCTAAATATATTTAAAGTTAGCTTATTAACTTAAAAGATATTTTGGACTCCTAGCCAAAGCTCTTGAAAAAGATAAATAACTGTTTTAGTGAACATAGAAATAGTGATATCTTTTCCTCATAGTCATGGCTTTGAAGTTGGAATGTCATTTCACTTTTATATTGCTTTTTGATGAGCCACTTTGTTAGAACTTTTCCATGTATTCAATGCAAAATTTCCAAATAACAATTTCTAGCACCTCTTTAGGTATGTATATAAGAGTTCAATGCATGCATTTACACAGAAAAGATCAAATACATAGTGGGCATTTTTTAGATTTTTGGTTGGATTGCCAAGTAGTGCAATTCATCATTGTCCTCTAAATTATAAAATCGAGCGGACACATAACTTTCTTAAGGTCCAATTCAATTTGATTAAAATTTAAATTTATTTCAAACATTTTTTTCCGAAAAATTTAAGCTTTGGATTGGATTTGGGCTTAAAA
Source organism: Erythroxylum cataractarum (assembly GCA_024703695.1). Taxonomy (NCBI): domain Eukaryota; kingdom Viridiplantae; phylum Streptophyta; class Magnoliopsida; order Malpighiales; family Erythroxylaceae; genus Erythroxylum; species Erythroxylum cataractarum. The sequence goes on along the minus strand of JANJEY010000235.1, from coordinate 1,434,340 downwards.
AAATGATACCATTTTGAACAAAATCATTTTTTATTTTTAATTTAAAAATAAAAATCAAATCAAACTGAGCTTTAAGCCGTTCTAACCTAATTCGGCTTTAGTTCAAATCAGGCGGACCTAAGAATAATATAACAAATAAATTATGATAAGATTCTATATTATAATTATAATAGTACTAGCACAAAATAATATAGATGCACATGACAATGAATGACTTAAATATTTATTCAATCCATATTTAATAAATAATGATTGTGATTTAATACTTATAAAAACAAATGAAATGACATATTCATGAATTATATATATACCATCGTCATAAAATACAAAGTTGAAATATATATATTAATGAATAAAATTATCTACAATTCCCTTTCATCATTTTACAATTTAACAAACGTACAAACAAAACAAAAGATATTATGAAACAAAGCAAAAGAACGTTATGTGTTTATACTAATTACGTCAATGGGGTCGACCTCAATTACATGCAATCTCCTTGCTCGACGGAGACGGAGACGGAGACGGAGACGGGGGCAACCGGGACGAGAAACTCCGCCCTTGAAACCCATCAACACCATCTTCATCCCCACCATCATCGAAGTTCAACGAATAGCTGAACGCATCGTAGTGAAACTCCGAAGCTACGGAATGCCGCCTACGGTGGTGGCCACCTCCGCTTCCGTGACAATGTCCGTGCCTTCCAATACGCGATATGAAGTTCCTGCACTTGTCTTTAAGCTCCGGTATCTCATGCGCACGTGACTTTATCCATAACGACGATGTCCTCACGAGTTTAGGTTTCTCCGAGGAACGTGACATCAATGCGGTGGGGCTGTCGGTGTCATGGTCGCCGTTACTGTGGTTATGATGGTGGTTGTGGTGTTTGCGGAACGGAGAAGGTAAACACAAGGAATATCGTTTCTGCTTCAGAGACGGGGAGGCTGGTGTAGTTGGAGAGTTGGGATCGGATTGTGCCATGAAATTAGCAAGCGGAAGAGACAGAGATGTTGGTTCAAACGGTGGTTGGTTTGGTTTGGCTGTGTTATAAAGAGGGTGGTTACGGCGGTTAAGAGAAGCGAATGTTGTGGAGGAGTTGGAGATATTAAGGAAATGAGAAGTTAATGGTTAAGGTTGTGTCCGAAGTTGTGGGGATGATGGATTTGTTGTGTTGAAATGGCCACCTTTTTGTGATTATGGAGCCATCGATGTATGCTTCAAAATGCTCCAAAATGAGATTACTCATTATTAGTTGTTTTGTAACTTTAAAAGTTCATGTAATTTTTAATATTTTTATTTTTATTTTTTAAATTTGATTTATGATATTAATTAAAAAATAATGTAGTTTAGTTAAATCTAACGTGTGTAATTGTTTAAGGTTTCTGTCTTAAATATTAATGTTAATTTATAATTGAATAAAATTAAAAGGTTAAATATTTAATTACCGCTTTAATTTATTTTTATATAAATTAATTTATACTAAATTTAAGAAAATTAAAGAGAAATCTTTATTTTTGATCTAAATTTTCAAAATTTATAAAAAAAATTATATGCACATACTTATTTACTAATACTAATAGAGATCTTTTAAAATAAAATATTAATAAAAATAATATTTTACTCCAATAAGAATTTGTCTTTTTTTGAAATGGATATCTTTTTAGTTAAACAAATAAAAGAATCAACATCTTAAGTGGCAACAACTAGCTATTGCAATTGTTGTATTAAAACTTTTCCTTTTAAGAATATGAATCCTTCATTTTTATGCTTTCTTTTAGCTAGGGATTCAATGAGTTTTTTATATCATAAAATACAAAATCAATTTAATCATTAATTTTTAAATTATATATCCAACTTACTAAATAATTATTTATATTGAAAGCTACCAACACACAAAAGTGCAAGGTTAAAGAATTTAACAGATTAAAAAATTCAACCGGTTCGATCATAAAAATCTTAAGTCGACTAAAATAAAATAAAATAATTTTATCTTAATCAATTTGAGATTGAGTCAAGTTGAAGATTATCATTAAAAAATAACTTATAGCTAATAAAATATCAATTTTAATATTAAACTGCTTCCAAACTTGAATTCATATTTAAATAATTTTAAATTAAATTCAAATTAAACTAATTAAATGTAAGTTAAGCTGATAGTTATTTATAATTGTCTTAAATTATTATTTCAATTCTTAAATAAATATATGAGATGAGGGTCCTTAGAGAATAATAATAACAATTAGATTAGACCAAAAAAGTGATATAATTAATGTCACGTCATGAAACAAGTTTTGAAGCAGAATCTTCCTTGTTCTTTTACTCTGGCAATTGATGAAGCTTTTCTTGATCATCTTCTGAAGGCAAAATTGTTCTCTTGCGACCATAATTTCCTTGAAATACCCTATTCAGACAACGCTCGAAACTACCTCCAATTCTGTTCTAACACTGTCCAAACTCCTATATAATCAAATTCATCCCTGAGTTAGCCGAATCAATTAGGTGATCTTAAGCATCAATGGCAGGCATGTTACCCGGTCTACATGCTGATAGTCCAAGGAAGAAGAGACGGTTCTCGCCTGATTCTGCCGCGCACGGCTGGAGTCGACGGGCCCTCTACACTGGCAGCCGAGGAACCTACCGTGCTTCAATCACTTCTGTGGTACCTGGCTTTTCCCGTTTTCACTTAAGCTGATCAGTAGCTCGATCCATTGTTATGTGTTAAGTATCACTTGTTACTGATCAAGAATTGTTGAAATGAGACAGCAAAGAAGTGCAATGAAACAGGAACTAGAGGCTGAGAAAGAGACCAAGATAAGAGAAGCAAGAGTATCCAAGGAAAGATTAGACGAGAGGCTGAGAACTAGGAAGAAACTATCATCAATCACAAAGAAGAATGGATCAACGAGTCTCAAACTCATGAGGATGGTACGGACTATGGTTTGCTATAGGTTTTAGGGTATGTACTTTGCATTCAGAAAAGAAAATAAATAATTCTCTTTGAATAATCTTTTGTTTTTTAATCGGTTGTTGGGTTCTTCTCTGCTTTTCTGGGCAATCCAAATAAAGATACTGTTTCTTAAGAATGTTGTGGCTTTGGCAATCTTACATAAATCGTTCATCCTCAGAAGAGTGAAGATTTGATGATGATGATTCTGAACTTAACGGATAGCTTGTGGACAAGAATCAAAAGATGAGGGAAACATGGGAGAGAAATTATAAATATTGATTAAACCAACGTTTCATTAGGCTTATATTATTACTTATTAGAGCTTTTGTTTGTAAAGTTTTGATCTGTATAATTGTTTTGAGACAAACTTTTATAAGAAATTAGTCGATTGTTTGGTTGTTATTTAAAAAAGATTTTTTTGAAAAAGTTTTATACAATATAAAGATAAAAAGTACTTTTAATTTTAACTATATTTTATTTTATAATAAAAATTATTTATTTATATTAAAATTATTTAAAGTATATTAGACAATATGTAAAGCACAATATATTAATTTTTATATAATTTTAAACAATATGAAATATAAATAAAAATATATCTAATCAAATTTTTTATATGAATTATAATATAATTAAAAATAATATAAAAAATAAATATTAAAATATATAAAAATTAAATAATATTATATAACTCTAAAAAATAAATATGAAGATAAGTTTGTAAATATAATGAAAGTTATGTGTAAAATATAAGGACAAAAGGGACTCAAAATAGACTCATTAATTGATTTAAAAAATTTACCTTAAAAAGTCATTTGAGGGGTTACGTGAGAAGCTTCAAATTTAATATTTTATTGTTACTTTAAAAATTGAGATTATAATTATAAAATTGAAAAAATTCTAATAATGCTTTTTTAATTATCCCTATTTTAAACCGTTCATTGGAAATACTTAAAACACATTTCCGTACTTTGTTCTTACCAAGAAAAACCACTCCCTGTTTTAAAACACATTTTCTGAGAAAGTGATTGGACTCTGTTCTTACCAAGAAAAACTACTCCCTGTTTTAAAACACATTTTCTGAGAAAGTGATTGGACTCTGTTCTTACCAAGAAAAACTACTCCCTTCCTGCAAAGACATGAAAAAAACGTTTAATGCAGACACAAAATTTGGTTGGTCATAACCTTCGTATGCCCAAAAAACCGCCTCATGTTCGTTGCAGGTTGGGTCAGAATTCATAATCCTACCCTTTCCAAACTTACATAAACAATAGCTTATTGTTCTTTGTTTTCATCCCAGGTAGCTTCCTTGGGGCACTTATATCTAGTTAAGGTAGTTTCGTTCAAGGTGAAACATGTCCTGACGATGATTGTTTTTGACAAAAAAGTTGTAATCTTTGTCTGAGGCTTTATCTGTATGTTGGAGTTTTGTTAGTCATCAATGGCCGGAATGTTACCTGGAGTGGAAAGTGCTCGTAGGAGAGGGTTCCATCAGAGCGGAGACTCGCCTTGCGTCCCTGCTCACGGCTGTACAAGGCGGTCGTCCTTCTGTTTGTATGCCAGAAACCATACAAGTTTCAATCTTTCCTCAGCCTCTTCTCCGGTAAAGTCTCTTTTCTGTCCGGGATCTACTGTTCTCCTAGTTAACATTTATCTTCTTGGGATTGTAACAGAGACGACAAGTGTTAAACGAGGATGAGAAACTAGGAGAAAGAGCTAGAGAAGCTAAGGAAAGATTAGATATGAAGCTGAGACATCAAACCAAATCAGCTACAAGAAGGTAGTAATAGCCTGAACACTTCCATTTGTGTGTGTGTGTGTTCATGGTTTGAAGTTGTTTGCTTGTCCACAGTTTCAGGGACGGTAGTTCAGGAGGTGGAGTGGGTAGAAGATCAGTTGCTGCAGGAGACTTTAAAACAGAAGTGTTCAGAAGCAGGAAAAATGGTAAGAGGCTCAAATGGATCAAATTCAGGTGGAGAGCTAGCGAGGAAGATGAATGCGTAATCTGTCTCGAACGTTTCAAGCCCGGAGAGCAACTGATGCACTTGCTCTGTGCACACAGGTTTCATACCGCGTGCTTGGTCCCTTGGCTTCAAAGGAACTCACGTTGCCCCTGTTGTAGAGTGGAAGTACGTTTATTTTAGCAGAATCTGCAGGTTTCTGAGAGAAGACAAAATGTTAAAGTTCTGTGTCACACAGATTGTTGGAGAAATTAAGATTCTAACTTGAGCTTAGGCACATGGAAGTTCTTATGTAATGCTTCTTCAGAAGCAGCTTTTTGACATACTAACCAAATTCTGTATGGAAACTTGCAACAATTGGAACCCAAAGCTTCACTAGTGCAGTTTGATCTTGTTCTTGCTAAACAGTTGAAGACTGCAGTTACAGAATAAACATGTCCTACGATAAAGGGTAAGGGACGGGAGTGATTCTTGTTTGATGAGGACATCAGAATTTTTAGCAATTAAAGTAATCTATGAATTTGATTCATTTAAATATTGTTTTAATCTTATTTTTAAAAAAATCATTAAAAATACGCAAAATCATTTAAATAATTATTTAATCTCATTTTTTGAAGAAATTACGCAATAATTAAAAATCCCATCTGATTTAACCGCAAAAATCTTGAATAGTTTAATTTTTTAATTCAATTTTTAACTTTTCAATTATATTTACTTTACTAACTCTTGTTATTAAAATTTAATCAATTAATTAATTAATCAATCAATTTTCATAAATTAATAAGTTTTTATAAACTAAAACTAAATTAATTACTTTTTAGTTAATAATTTTTTAAATTAAAATTTAATTTTTTATAAATAATGACAATCTATTTTAATCCTATCTTAAAAATTTTTAATTTTATTTAATATTTAGTGCTTTTATAATTATATATAAATTAGTCCTTTTAAATTTTAAATATTATATTACGGTTTAACCATTAACATGGTATTCTAGTTGGTTCTGCCGGATTTTGGCAGAGCTGTACGTTGCCGTTTGGATCCATGAGTCGGTGCTTCACGTGAAAGTTTCAGTGTGAGGTTCCTGCAAAACAAAGAAGGCACGTCGGGGGTTGTTTTCCGATAAGTCACTCCGACGCTCAAGTCAGTCTTTTGATGAATGTGGGATCACTGTAAGCAGAGAAAACTAGGGTTATGATTGTGCGCACCTTCGTTATGGTAGAATTGTACCTTATATATGAAGCAATAGTTAGGTTTAGGTCTTTACGTGTGCATGGGGGACTTTTACATGCGGATGGGTCAAGGAGATCGTGGATTGGACCTGGGCTTAGCATAGGTACAGGACTGATATTTGAAGAACGGACCGATCGACCCACGGGTCGTTATGACTGGGTGCGGGCCCAACACGACCGACCCGACCATAAGCCCCTACTCCTCGAGTCTGAGCGAAGAGAAGGGTCGAAGGAGTATACTAGGATTTCGTTGCTCGTCGGCTATCTTATGGCTCGTCCATAAGACAGCTTGTGAGGTGGTCAATCGGTCGGATATTGGCATTGTAGCTCGTTCATGGGACAACTCAGGTAGGCCTGATCGATCAGATGCCGACTAGTTATGCGTGACCGCTCGTACTGGGATCGGTCAAGTGGTTGTGCGTGACCGTTCGTACTGGGATCAGTCGACTGGTTGTGCGTGACCGCTCATACTAGGATCGGTCGACTGAGTGCCCCAACTGATTGGCATCGGTACTTTTT
>JANJEY010000235.1:1393927-1410298 GCA_024703695.1 Erythroxylum cataractarum | reverse complement strand
TTGGCTTGTCTCTGCCCTTCCATTCCTTATATCGATAGAGAGCGGAGGAGGCAGAGCTTTTGGTTTATGTTTTCAAAGAGTTTAATATGAAAAATAGATGACGAATAGTTGATCGAATTGATTTATCCGTTGGGTCAGTCTGGTTGATTCTTTGCGCCTAGTTTTGACGTAGCAGCTGCCCACTTGTGTCGATTTTGGGTATAGGTACTCTTTTGTTAAAGTCTTGAGGATCGTTCGAGCTTTTCCTAAAAGCATGACATCGAGTGCTTGTTGAACTCTGTGAATTGCGTGAAAGTATGATATTTTAAATTCGGAAGTTCAAGAGTTTTATAAAATATTCTTGCCGAAAAAATGTGAATGATAGAATTGGTTTTCTAGAAATTATAAACATTTTATCCTTTTCTAATATAACTTTATTTGAAGAGAATTTTTTTGTGACAAATACCCGTGGATTAATCCAACGAGATTAGGAAGTAAAATTTCAGCTGGTATATTATAAAGGGAACTAATGTGCAGATAATTTAGCCTCAATCACAATCCTAGCTAGTCCAGACCTATATATTCTCCAGGAGCCTCTAATGACAATCATGGAGCTTATCAAGAAGCTTTATACTTCAAAACATTGTGCTAGTTAGCTTGTATTTTTTAGGCTTTTGGTTTTTATCTTGTGTAAAAAAAAAAAAATTGTCTTCTCTTGTATTTACTTGAGAACTTGATGAGGTCACGACAATCAAGATCCAGGAAAATCATTACAGTTCCGTGTTTCCTGCAGAGTTTATGTACATGAAAAAGATGAAGACCATCATGAGAGGTAATTTCAATTATTGACCAGGTGTGTCTCGGAAAATCAGGAAAAGAACTGTGAAATAAGCACAGCTTTATTCTTCTAGCAAACATTTCAGATTCTGAAGTCCCTCAGCAGAGATGCTCCGCCTGACTCTAGCCCTCTGTACTACAGCTTGTGGAGGTGGCTCGGAATGAAAGCATACCATAACAACCGTCAAATTGTCTGTTGCACCCCGTTTTATGGCTTCTTCCACCACTTGTTTACAGCATAGTTTAACATCATTGTGTTCTTGGAGTCTCCTCCGGACGAAATCTACCGCGTTTTGGCTGGAAAACACCTCCCATATTCCGTCACTACCGATGATCAAAAACTCATCTTCTTGAGTCAGAGTAATCAGCTTGAGCTCTGGTTCAGCACTCAAGGGGCCACCCTTTCCCTTCATCCCTTCCATGTGCCAATTACCTAATGCACGGGTCACACCTAACTGCCCATTTAGGTAACCATCATCAACGTACCCACCGAGGGACTCGATTCTTATCCTTTCTTTAAGGCAGCAAGGTCGATGATCTTTAGACATCTCTACAACCATACCATGCCGCGATAACACTGCCCGGCAATCACCAGCATTTGCCACGAGTAAAGACCTATGGAAGACAAAAATATTATTCAGTCAATATGCATTCTCTTGGATGGTTTAAGATCATTTGACTACAATTTAAGCCTCACCAAGGGTTAAAATTTATATGGCTACAGCTCAATCTACGGAAAAATCACACCTTCACACCTCAAGGTAATAGCTCATTACAGAGTATCATGATAATCATCAGGAATTTTCAAGTGAACTACACACGGTTTGAGCATACATGGAAATGCAAACAACGAGTATGGTCGAACCCGAGCATTGTATGGAAGATATTTACCTCCCAAATATCATAGCAGTGAGAGCTGTGGTACCAGATGGCAGGGAAGACTCAAGTGAGCATGACTTTGCATATGCAGCATCAGTCTCAACAAACGACTTTGTGACAACTTTCTCAAGTTCTAAAGGGAAATTGGCATCCTCAACGATGACCCTTGGTAAGTTATCCCGGACGAAATGCGCTGCACCTTGCCCTCCATGTCCATCGAACACCTGTTATTCAGAGAGAGAGAGCCAAACTTGTATGAATATCCACCTTTGACTGCTTGTTTCTCCATTAATGTTTTTTATATAGTTGACACCTATAATTGGGCACTTCTTGGTTTGTGTATTTTGGAGAGAAATTCTTGTTCTAACACCATAGTTTGAGATTAAATATTTCACCCTCAGACATATTGATCCAAGTGTAAACCAACAAACATATAGTAGGGAGTTTACATGAAGGAGTTGCTTGTGCAAATGAGATTCTTATTCATTATCTTAGTTAAAAATCAAATGAGAAGAAGGGTGTGCTCATGATGTACTTAAATCAACAGAGATGTCCATTATACAAGCAAACAAGCAACAATTAGGCTATAACAACTTACACCATAGAAAGAAACAGCTTCCTCACTTAGTATATTACAGCCGAACTTGTTAGCCAAATCGTTGATGCAAATGTGCGTATCCTCCATATGAGGCCGGCCACCAATATCAGACCACTCTCCAGAGCGAAGAGAAGGGACAAATTCTGTTACCAGATTCATCTTCCTCTCATTGTCCACTCTATCCTCACAAATGCTTTCCAGCTGTATGGACCATGAAGATATCAAATGTTCATACAAGCAGCTCAAAGTTTTCCATGTCAAGCCAGAAACACCATATCATAAAAACTTCTGTTAGTTTTAGCGATTAGCACAAGTCCTATCACAAGATGACAGGATCAAGTAGAGTTAGCTCAGAATCAACATATCTTTCAAACTTGTAGTCACAGGATGGAGAAACTACCAAAAAAAACAGTTTCACTATCTTATCAACTTCTACAAGAAGACAACCAAATGCCAGGCACTAAAACACTGTCATGTTAAAACTTGTGCTCAAAATGAAGAACTATAGACCAAGGTACGGAGTTCCTATCTAGGCTGAAACTAGAGACAAGGAGGATAGGGGGACAGGACCAATGTTGGAAGTTTCATTTACACAGTGCAGTCTTTCCAAATGCAAAGAAAAATAAAGTAGGTGAGCTTTACTATTCATTTTAACGCATTGTGGTAAATAGCAAGGGAACCTATGAACCAATAATGGGACCTTTTGTTCCATAACTATTCAAAGAAAGCTCTACCTAATGCATACAAGAAGGGATAAATCATATCAATAAAAGTACCCATTTAGCACCAGAAATCACCTAACTAGACTATTGTTGGTTTTAAGTAACAGATTTTCCATATGGTAAAGGTTTGTTTTCAGTTCTTTTGATGTAGAATTTAAACAAATTACTAAAAGAAGATCGGTGAAGAAAACTCGCCTGTGTCTCGTTAAACTTTTGAAAAAGTTCTCCATCAATCATAGCAGAACAGAACAAGAAGCATAGTTTATAGAAGTGATCCGTTCAAAACATGAAATATTTCCTTGACAATGCGTAAAAGCAAAGAAAATCTGAAAAAGTAAAATCATAAAAGTTGACCAACCAATCAAAAAGGCCAAACTGTGCCCAACATTTAGACGCATGAAATTTTCCACGTTCATCTCTAGAATAAAAAAACAAGCATCTACAACTCAATCATTGATCGAACTGTCTAGAAAACAGAGGAATTCCCTAAAGATAATAACACAGAGAACAGGGGAATGGTACAGAACAGAAAATGAAGGGAACAAGCTGAATTCTTACAGGAAACGACTTTCCCACACTGAACCCATCACTCGAACTGATCAAGAAAGAATCTTTTCCCAAATTCTCCATCTGGGTAGGCAAGGACTCGCAATGCAAAGGCCAAGTCTGCTTCTTGTTGCTATTACTATCGTTCTTATTGTTATCAAGACTCTCCATTTCATGGCTGCCCTGCTCTGAATCCTTAACGCACATGATAATTTAGTCCTAGGTGCTTTAGAAAAAACGTACTGTTAGAAGTTTCCTTAGCAACTTGATGGTGCTGCTTGAAGGTATCAAAAGCAAAGGAAGTGCAAAGATAGAGAGAGAGAGAGAGAAAACCAGAGAAAAATGTTGCATCGGGAAGAATACTCCAAGGCTTATATAGTAATGGCAATTGCTTGAGAGATAGAGACACAGAAGCAAATACTAGGGGCCGGTCAAGTCCAGATTTTTCTATGAAAGCGTGGCTGAAAATCAGTTGAGTTGTGTTTCATTTACGTTCGGTTATTTTATACATGTGACCCTTTTCCTCCTCAGCCACTCGGTCTTATGTTTTATGCTCTGTCTTTTGATTATCAAATAAGAAAGTGTGTCCAAGTAACCAAACCCATCGGATCAAATTGGGCTCATTTTGTAGTAAAGAATGAAAGTTTTGTCAGTGACATGTTACATCGTTGTTTTGTTTTCATGTACATGATAATTAATAACAGCTCAACAAGATCTGAAAGTGAAGTGATTGGTGGGTGAAACAGAGAAACTTCTAGTAAGGCTGATGATGCAAGAAAAATTGACTTTAGATTTTTGTATTTGATTTCATTAACAAGTCTTTCTTAAAATATCTTCTAAGGTTCTTGGCAACTAGTGCTGCGTAAAAGTCACTTTTCCTTTCTTAGCTTGGACACCATATGAACCCTTAATTTATCTTTTAGAATTCTTAGTGGAGGAGAGGTCTTTATAAAACATGAAAACACAGAAACAGAGGCTAATCTTTACTGTCATTGAGACTAAGAAGAGAAGAAGAATCTAACCAACACAACAGTTGATCTTTTTCTCCGATCTTTATCAGAACTTTTAAGATCAAGCCAATGGGGACACCACAATATTGATGAGAGGCATCTTCTCTAAGTGGCCTGTGACAAGTGACCTAAGAAAGCTCCCTCTACCTGTCATTTGGTGGGGACGACGTGGCAGAATGCACTCCATTAAATAGTACAGGAATAACCATAACTTTGGCCTTCAAATCTTCTGTGTCAGCGTTGCTGGCCCTACCTTGTGTCACTCCATCCTAACCACCCATTTACGTGAATCATAAATGGGTGGCTAGGATGAAGTGACACAGGGTAAGGTCAGCGTTGCTGACACAAAAGATCAGATCCCATAACTTTGGCTCCTTTCCCTTTATATATTTGAATCACCAAACATTGTAGAGATAAAAGGTACAAATTAATTCAGTTAATAGAAGTTTTTTAGAAAACAATATAATGATTCCACACAGTTCTTAAGCTAAAATCAAATCAGAGTCGTTAGAGTCAAAATTACATAAATATGTTCAAAAATGATTTAGAAGTACAGAGGCCAAGCAGAAGAAAAGGACAGACAAACTGTCAACTTCAAAGCCTGGCCATTTGACATCACCAGAATTAAGATCTCACCTATGTAGCATCTTTTTATATCGAAAAGACTGTTCTGGGATCTGAGACAATTGACAGGTGATAGTGCTTATTACTGTTTTATATCATTCAGCAAAATAATCATATGAATATTCGACAATTTAATTGGTTTTGGCGGAAAAAAAAAAGGTCCCATGAATCATTATATCTTCATTTGCCATAGTCAAGGTGGATTTACCAAATCCCCATTCGTATGAAACTTGAGGGGGTAGGAACTAGCAACCTACTCCCCAGTACTAATTACCAGCAAAGCCAACCGCCAGTCAGCCGTTTGGAGGCAATTTGCCCGTCCCTGAGATGGCATTAGGATTTTTATGGGAGACCTTTCACCAAAATAGCACACAAATTTAACATAGAAAACTAAGAACTAGTTGAGACACCTATAATGTTAAGCCAGTATTATATGGTGACAAGCCCTGATACAAGCTTTTGCTTAAACATTTAGAATGTTAAGCCAGTATTATATGGTGACAAGCATTGATACAAGCTTTTGCTGAAACCTTCAAATGTTTGGCAGAGTTCAATATAGATAGAATTAGCAAGAAGAATCAAACATTTATATTATCAAAAAATCAACAGTGCTTGGCATGTTCAACATTCTAGATATAATCAATAATTTGGCAAAACAAGAATAAACCCTCAATTATCCGTTTGTCAAACAAGATTTTGATCAAAATTTCAAGAACAGATAAACTATTTTCATTAGGGCTTCAACTGGTGACTAAGAAACTGAACGTCAACCCTCACATCCCAGTAAATGCCTTCTTACCACCAGAGGAAGAACCTGCAGGGATCACTTTCAATACGTTAAAACGCACAGTCTTTGACAATGGCCTGCATTTACGACAAGAAAACAGAAACGAGTTCAGACAAAAAAATCCAGCTCATAACATATGCACAAGCTTAAATAAGATTATGTTAGCGACCTAACCTGCATTGCCCAACAATAATATGATCTCCTTCCTTCACACGAAAGCACGGGGAAATGTGTGCAGCAATATTTGAATGTCTTTTCTCATACCTGAAACATGGAAGAGAAACAAACCATTAGCCCTCTTTTGGTAATGACAGGGGGGCTTGAGTATGGACAAAAAATAACATATATCATAATTGAAATATAGTCTATACCTTTGGTATTTCTTCACATAATGAAGGTAGTTTCTCCGAACAATGATGGTCCTCATCATCTTTGCACTGTGGCAAGTTCCAGCTAAGATACGTCCTCTGATGGAAACATTACCAGTGAAGGGGCACTTCTTGTCAATGTAAGTTCCTGTATAGGAACATTTCATTAAGAAATTGAACCATGAAATAGCATACTTCAAGTAAATAGTTTTCCTTTATAAGCATATGAAGAAACAAAAGAAATAAAAGTAAACATATTATTGCAATAAACGACAATGAATGTCTCCCTCCAATTACCAACAATGTGAAAAAAAAAAAACAAACAAACAGTATGAACAATTAGAAACTCAACTATGCTTCCTGGATTTTCACAAATCTTAAAACAACGTATCAGGTTTTGTGAAGTAAATAATAAAGCTTCAAAGCAACACTCAGGAACATATTCCAGCTTTCATAGGCTTCCAATGAATGCATCTTGGTAAAACATAGAAAAAAGCGCGTTAACATTGTGCATGCAAGGCTTAAGAATCATAATTTTTAACCAATATAATCACTTGCCATTGAAATTTCCCTCAGACTTCACAATTTAATCAATCAAGAAATCAAGTACAGAGAAATAGAAGCATATATCTAAACCCAATTAATATCCATAAAAAGCGGATGAACAAATAATAAAAAATATACATATAAGTAAATAACTACTTAAATTAAAGAATAATAAGAAATACCCTCAATGGCTTCTCTGGGAGTCTTGAAACCCAAACCAATACTCTTCCAGTATCTGTTTCCTCCCTTTCCAGGTCTCTTCCCCTTCCCTGACTGGTTGGAGCTGCAGAACCCAATTCATATAAACCAATGCCAAAAAAAAAAAAATATCAAGTAACGAAAAGTCAATCAAAAACTAACAGAAAGATTTGATCCTTCGCTTCACTTACGAGAGGAACACTTTGGGTTGCTTTAGAAAAGCCTTCTCCGTCTGTATCAAGCCAAACAAAAGAATAAACTTTTCCGATCTAAATCAAAGATGCTTCAAAACTAAGGCAATGTAGAAGAGAAGAGATCTAGAAAGAACCTGCTCGGCCATGTTTGATTGCTTTCTTCGCGTCGAGAGATTTGACTCGGGATTGGCACTATTCTTAAACCCTAGCACAGCACACAGCAACAGCTCTATGTGTATATATCTAGACAGAACCATCGAAAAGACATGAACTAAATTAATGGGCCTTTTTTGAATACTTTCAATTTAGCCCATTTTAGTAAGCCTGGCCCAAATCTAAAACCAATATTTAGTTCCTTTAGTATTAATTATCCTTTTTTTTGTGCCTAGTAAATATAATGCATAAAATAGATTAATTGTATTTATTTTGAAATGTAAATGTATTTAACTTGCTCAATTTCATACATTCACTTGATTTATCAAAGCTTATGCATATTAATATTAATATGATTTATATATTAATGGCTTTAAAATAGATACATATACAATCATATAGAGCTTAATAAAAAAGAGAAGAAATTTTCATTTTTTATAATCATTTAAATGAATTTCATATTAATTTTGTCACTTTCGGGTCAAGCCCAAAACACTTTAAGATTTCGAGTCCAAGCTCCTTTAGAGTTTGAGCATATATTAAAAAAATCAAATTAATTTCTTAAATCGAACTTTAAATTTTCACATTGAATTTTTTTTAAAATGTAAATTAAACTCAATCAAATCACACTTAACCTATTGACATTAACCATCCCTACCAATTTTTCACTTTTATATGATTTAATTATATCAAAACAAGATTTTGATGCAACTATGTTAGCTAAAATAATATAATTAAATGGTTAAAAACAGTGGAAAACACAATATTGGAGCTACTTATTATGATTGCAATTAGATGGCAAATCTTGAGTTATTCAACAGTGAGGGTCACTAAAAGCTTATAACTTGGTAATAGAAGACTATAATATGGAACGAGTGAAGCAATACAGAAACAAGGTGGCCTTGACAGGTACTAGGCTGCTGTTGATAGGCCTTATCTAGTGTTCAATATGATGATACATTGTGGGGACTAAATCAAGAACCACAAACGTTCCTCATTTGATAAAGCTATAGTAACAGAAATCTCAAAGGAATTCCTACTTGCTGTGAGAAAGAATCAAATAAATGCAAAACGCAGAGAAAAAGAAAAAGAAATGAGATACAGTACATTCTGAGGAACTCAATGAAGCTGCTGCCGTTCGACCCGAAAAAGATGTTGAATTTGCGGAAGATTCCGAGATTGCCAATCGCAAGCTGAATATCCCTTTGCTCTTGTTTCCATGATTCTGTCACTCAGTCTGCATACAAAAGAAGGAAAAGTGATGATTCTGTATCAGCCAATTTTCCTACCCACAACAGTGTTTGAGTTTTATCTTGTTTTTTGCTGGGATTTGAACACTCTTACCTTCTGACGTTTTGAACTTGGAGGGTTTGGTTCAGAATTACTCCGACGATGGGATGTCCCCACATCAGAGTTCTCAGCCTACAGAGAAAACAAACGTTAGGATTGTGTCATCGTATTCTTTGGCAGTATTTTGCTTTGCCTGACAGATAAACTCATGGGAAAAGGCCACATGACGACGATTTAGGACAGACTAACATACTCAATTTATGATTCTGGTAACATGCAAATTGCCAAAAGAGAAATTTAACCTGGGTCGAAGAATCTCCAGTTGATTGATGTCTAGAGGTTTGCCCTTCTGCAGAGGATGCACCACTTGATTCGGGACCTTGATGTTGTGAAACAAAGGGTATGATCTCACGAAGCAGGCGCGACAAATATATCCCTTCATCAGTAGCTCTAGCTTCTGATTCTACAGGAAGATTGGATACCCCTGCAGTCTCAGGGATGGAACCAGTAGCTATTCCGGGCAAGCTGCCATCCTGCACTTGGATGTCACCACCAGAAAAAAGGTTCCTCAGTAGCTGCATGACATTATGTGGGATCTGTCTTTCAGGAACATGATTATTTTGAGCCCGAGTAGTTGATAGAACGTCGATGTCTATATTGTGTGAACTGGAAGGCTCCTGTTGTCTTGCATTTCGGGTTGGTGTTGATCCTGAAATAACATAGAGGTTGGATGTCTTGGTCTAGTACTAGCAAACTAAAATAAATTACTTACATATAGCCATAACATGAACTCCAACGAAAGGTATAAAGAATGATTAACATGACAGTGTAGGATACAATACAAAGTTCTACAATTGTCTAATAGCCTCCAACCACAAGCCAAAAAACATTTATCTTAAGCAAGCAACTTAAAATGAGTTTCAAAATGTACAGATCACATCAACTTTGCACCCCCAAAACACCCACAAAAAGGCACAAAACACTCTCTCAATTATATTTGAGAAGCTAGCATTCAGAGTTGGTCTAGATAACTGCAAACTGAAATTTAAATTTATTTATGCAACATTACCATCTCTAGTTTCAAGATTTTGCTCTAGCACGGCAGATTCAAGAGTTGAATTATGCGTATTTTGAATAACAGCGGGATCATTCTCACTAGCTGCATGAGATCCCCAGCCAGAAGCTACATGTTGAAACCTCCCCAGCAAAGGATAGTATAAACCAACCGAGCTACCAGAAGAATCAGATGGACGACGACTGAATGAACCAGGAACTGCAGCAACCACTGTCCTAATTGGCACTACCCGCACCCCCGAGTCTCCTGCCAAGGAGGACCCCTCTGTGACCCTCGAAACAGTTTGATTACCAAGTCCTTCACCAGCAGAATCAGTTACTTGGTTTTCCTGGCCAGGAGCCTGTTGAACATCAGGCCGTTCTTCTCTATTAACATTGGCTGCAGCTGTAGGTGAACCTTTGATACAATCAGCATCAAATTAATATAGGCATTGAAAGGGAATCAAGTTATTAACCATACAGCAGATGTGCTGGATACCTCTTCGTATTTGTATATCAATACGTCGAGGAAGAAAACCAGTACCAATAGCATTGAAAACGCCAGATCCAGGCTGCACAGAACCCACAGGTATGGCACCAGAAGTACTTCCAGGTTGAAAAGGAAGAGGCTAGACAAATGGAGCAATCAGAAGAAGAACTACCATTTTCAGATCAGAGAAAAGTTCATCATAAAAGTTTTATAGATTATAACCTGAACCATGAGAGGATTTGGACCAGAAGGATTGATAAAAACTGCAGGACCAGCATTAACCAGGGCTTCAGACTGCAAAAGCAAAAACAAATGGCGAGCTAGGCCTGTTAGACGTATTTGATGATAGAATTAATGATTTATGATGATCCTACCGGTGCTTGACCTAGTCGTAAAGTCATGGTTGTACGCCCTAGTTCAAGAAGAAAAGCGCCCAAATTATGAAGCTGGAGCCCAGCTCTCCATGCATTAGACTGGGTGCTCAACCGTGCAGTGGGATCCGTAAGACTTACTTGATTCTCCAGGTGTACAGTAAGTTGCTGCCATTACCAAAAGGTGAAAACAGTTAACATGTAAATAAGCATCTTAATACTGGGAATATTTGAAAGAATAATGCAGCATGCTACTTTTGAGGCCAAGAATTAAGAAAGTACTGCTACCAACAGAATTCTTGTCCTTTTAACAATCTAATGTAGTCTTGTACTAAATACCAAAATAGTTAAAATACAAACTGAAACAAGACAAGGAACTGGTTCAAAGGAACACACATGTAAGCATTCTGCAACTTGTTCAATGAGCAACCGTCTACTAGATAGCATCACTTCTGCCAAAAATGCAGGCGATGGAAGCCTTTCTTGAGTGGGTACCATTTGTGATATGGAGCTAGAATCTCTCTGGTCATTAGCATGCATGATATCTGCTTGCACATTGTTTTCTCCACCTCTGGCTGTCACTAAATATAATAGAAGCATGTCAACCATAAACACTACAACAGCAGCTCACATTTCTTGAATTAAAGACGCTAACAACACAACAAAAACTGACCAATGGAATTGAATTCACGCCTTAAATTAGCCAGATTTTGTGACAAAGTAGTTAAAGAATCAGGAAGAACCTGCAATGACAAGGTCATTTAGAGCACTGAAACACTAAAGAAATCTGTACCACAACCATGAGTATGATGGAAAAGGATGACAAGGAATGGGGATGTTAAACTAACAGGAGGATGTAGCAGCCCCAAGGAAACTGCTGATGGAAGTCCAAAGGCACTTTGAGATTGAGTAGACTGAGGCCCATTGCTTGCTTGGTCAGATTGGACCTGGGTTGCATCCAATGGTACACTTGCAGTTGATGTTCTTTGCTGGCTACGCTCCTTGCAAACCACAAGTGTAACAGAAGCACCATAAGATGCAAGAACATGTTCGTTTGCATGTATATACAGACATATAAGCATATCTTTTCACCATAGGGTGAGCAATACATTATGATACAACCTATTTTTGTAAGAGCAAGTGCATGAATTTTCATATTAAGATTTACCCTGCCAACTTCAAAAACTTCACTACCACTTGCAATATTAGATAATCCAAAGGATCCAAGAACAGCAGAGACAATCTGTTCCACAGAAAAAATCAGGAGAATAATTATGCTCTGAAATTATCATTTTTTTGAAAACCAAAAGAATATTAAGATATAGCTGTATCCCCACCCTACTAATTTCTGGAGGAACTCCTTCCCCTTGATCAGGAACGCTGAAGGTTTCTATGACAACATTGGAGCCCACCTGGCCACTGTGTCCAGGGCTTGCACCTTGAGCAGTACCAGATACAGCAGCATCAATAATTAGGGACAAAAATTCAACAGCGAACTAACTAGCACTCAGCATTAATGGAGAACTAGACACTATCAATTATCTCCATCAACAAACCTGGATGATTGGGTAAACCCTCGTGTGATGGTGGCACAGGTTGCCTGACCACTAGATGCAAAGTATGACCATCTTCAACATCTAAACCATGTTAAGTCAACATACCCACCAAATGCTCAATCTGGTACACCACATGCTTCACTACTATTTCGCACTTGCAATAGGAATCATAAACTTGTATATGCATAATTTATATTTTTCATTCATTCATAAATAAAGGTCATCACAGAGAATACCAGATTACAAAAGTTCAAGCTACTTATACTAAGACTTTGGGGTGTATATAAGAAGGATACGATAGGCAGACAGCAGTTGGTCATCCTTCAAAACTTTTCCACGGCATATTAAACGCTGCTGTTCCGATAACACACCAGTGACAGAAGCAATCTGTTCCTTTAAAGCAGGAACTGGCATCTGTGCAAAATTCAGAAAATAGCGGGATATGATGGATAGGAAGCCTCTAAACCAACAAATGACAGATTAATGGAAAGGGTTTAGAGGCATACAACACCAGGGAAAATAATGCCTTTAATGCGCTAAAGTTCATGAAATTCTGATGCTCCTTAGATAGTATTCAGGCTTTTATGAAGAAGGAATTGCACAAAAGATGAAGCATGATTACATTGCTCTTGCCGGTGCAGCATCCACCATGCAGTATTCAACCTCAAAAACTGGGTCTAGACTTGATTTATACTCATAAGAGTAAGAACTTGTTCAAGAATTTACACAATGGAAAGGGTTGGTTAAGATGGAACAGGCATCCTTCATGTTTGATATGCCAAATATTTGACAGCGAAAGTAAATACTAGTAAAGAAAGTCTGTGACCACGCTCAAGTAAGATATGAAGACTGTTCAGTTTTGGTAATCAAAGCTGATGAATCCTCTTGCTGCTCTAGCTAAAGTTCCAATTATTTATACCTCTTGGCAAAGCATTGAACAAAAAGTGCAAAGGAAAACATGGACTACATGTGATTCAGTAAAGAAGAATCCACAAGTTACTCCCTAAGCACTGGCCACTGATACTACTTTCAAATGAAAACTAGAATACTTATAAAACAATTAATAGGCTCCAGGAGTTGTATACCAAAGTACATAAGAAATAATGTCCCCGGAAGGAGCCAGAGCAATCACCTGCTTATCTACTCTCAAAGTATAGGTTTGAGAATCCAATGTTTTTATCTTAATTTCAATCATTGCTTCAGAGCCTTCGGGCCCATTGCCCCTCAAAATGTTATCAGAAACATTGCTATCCATCCTCCTCAGATCACAAGATGCCTACATAATAGAGAAGAGAGGAGAAAACCAACATTATTTCTTCTGCCAAAGTTTTTAATACATTTATAGCAGTAAAAATAATTATGACATTGAGAATAGCCAATCCTATGGAATTATATAAATGTTGGAACTAATTTTAGAGGTTATATATAAACATACATAAGCACATAAAGAAATGATAGAAGAAAAAAAATGCCGATGCATTTGAAAATGAGGAAAATATGAAACCTATGATCCATTCAAGATGTTCAATTAGGTCTTACCTTCAATAGAGCTAACTAAACTTAATGATGAAAAGCATCAAAGGAAGAATCCATCATATAAACGAAAGATACTAGAAAAACTGTAGAAAATGGTGTTAAGGCCTTTCAACATGCATGACAGAAACCTAAGTACATTTTTCACATCTCAATTCCCGAAACTGATCACATCTTCAAAATGAATTCACTTTTGAACATGTTGTTAAATAGATGTTTCTATTTATCCTCCAATTTATATCTTGGTTTTGGATTCCTGATTGTCAAGTGAAAGTAGTGATGGGAAGTCAACTTTCAGGCTTCAGCCTTATTGCGAACCAAATTAAGCATGAATTGCACTACCATAGTTATTTCCTTATCTTTCCAATCATATTGGCTACCACTAACCAGACAATGAAAGCCACATACTCCCGCAAATGTTACACTTAAATAACCTCTTTGTGGAATGATACATATCAACTAATGTTGCAGGACATTTGCAACTGTCATAAAACAATGAAGATCATACTTTTCAACACATCATAAATCCTCTACTTGAAACAAAAACTGTAAATGGAATTAATGATTGAAATCCCAGTGCTTATTGATATTCTAAATATGTTTCCATTTTCCCTGTAAAAATTCAGAGTTTCCCAAAGAGATACAAATCCAACATCAAAACATTCCCTTAAACCAAAGATTTGGCAGATTCTCAAGGAGTTTAAGATTGAGAATATGTTAAAGATGACAAGATTTTCAGCCCAAAAGAATCTGGCGCACTAACTAGTGATTATGCTTCTTCAATTCACAAAAACCCAATTAGCAATCCTGCCCTCTACTCAGATCACCTCATCAAAACTCACAAAAGCCCACAACTATATAAAAGGAGACGAACATACTGGCATGTTCCTGTTATCTATCATCATAGTTCTAGGGTTGACAAGAAACTATGAATTCAACAAGAAAAGTTTTGAGCTTTAAGCCGTGGGAGCATCCAACCACGGAGCTAATCAAAACCCACAACCGATCAAGTTCCCCACTTCACAAAATCAATCGATTCAACAAAGAAATCAGATTAAGTTCACGGTTACCTTAAACCAAGCTGCTCAATCGTAACAAGTACGAGATCCAGTACACCAACGTAAGGACAGAGATGCAAGAAGGTTAGGCTTAAAGATTTACAAAAAAACCAGCTAAATTACAGCCTGCTCTCAGCTCATCTGTTTATCTCTGCTGACATCTACTTGGCATATAAAGCTTCATACCCCAAACAACATAAACTCCATATATAACTATCTTTGGTTGGCAATTATAGGCCAAGGAGGGAAAAGTTTTAACCTTTATCATGTGATACGAATACCCTTTTCAAAATTAGTGGCAAGGTGAAGATTTGGAGCAACAGGTTAGATGAGAAGCGTTAAAATGAAGAAATTGTACGGACACAATTAACGTGGATTAATTAGTTAATAAATTGTACGGATACAATTAGCGTGGGTTAATTAGAGATTAATCGCAATGGTTGTGTAGGGTTTATTTTCAAGGAGTTGAAATTAATCATTGAGTTAACGAATATACCAAAGGCAATGATGTTGTTTAAAAGGGATGCTTGAAGCAATTCTTGGATTTGAAGTTTCAAGGAAGCAAACAAGAAATGTAGTTCATATTTAACAAAATAGGGCAAGAAGACAGTTTAAAACCATAATTTTATAAATTAATTGTTTAAGTTATTTTCACATAAATTGTGATTTAAAGATTTTTTAATAAAATAATGTATTAAATTTAAATATTTTAAGAAGTTTATTAAAAATAAGAAATAGTGTATATTCAACTTATTTTTATTTATATTTTAATAGTTATTAATATTTTAACTAACGTATAATTTAATAAAGTAACTGAAATATATATCATTTCTTATATATACATAACTTTTTTTTATATATATAAATCTAATTTTTATAAGATAATTATTTTAAACAATAATAAAAGAGATAATATTTAAGTGAAAGGTTAATAAATTGGATTTAATTGATAACATATATCATTTTAATTTTAATGCGAGATTGATCATAGATTTGATCAATAACATCATTTTAATTTTAATAAAAGATCCGTTAAATTTGATTATATTAAGAAAATAATTACTATTATAATATGATTTAACATTATTATGCTAATGTTATAATATGATTTATCACTACTAATAAGCCTAATAAAATCAACAAAAACTCCAAAAGTGTTCATAATCTTAATAATAACAACAACATTAAACAATGAAAAACCTATAAAGCATGCTCCTAAGAGTAAGACACAAGACTAAGAGAACCTGAACTTAGGCATCACAGGAAGATTGTCTACAACAAAAGAATGGCAGCTGTTTATTACCACCTCTACATAGTGAAACCACACTTGTTTCCAATATGGATTTATGTACAAAACTGCTGCTATTCCCAACAGTACCATCAAGTAAGATGCACCAAAGCTTCCATAGAAGGCATTCTTGTCAAGAAAACCATTATCCTCTTGATACTTGGTTGCATTTTGAGATGGTGATCCTGCATCACAACTGTTTGGCAATGGCGGCCCGCACAGGAAAGGATTTCCCTCGTAGCTACTCTTGTCGAATGTTGCGAATTGTGCAACCATGTCAGGTGTTCTTCC
>JANJEY010000235.1:1331648-1342767 GCA_024703695.1 Erythroxylum cataractarum | reverse complement strand
CCAATCATCTTCCAAGCTGAAGAAGCCATTGGTGGCATTTGGAGTCACACCATAGCATCAACCAAGCAACAAAACACAAAGGGTACGTATCAGTTTTCTGATTTTCCATTTCCTGACACTGTAAAAGATTCACTTCCTAGCCATAGTGATATAACCGACTATCTTGAATCCTGTGCATGACATAAAGTTCAACTCAAGGTTGTTGGTATAAATTACACTGGCGAGTCCCATGAAGAGGTTGAGTCGTGGCTACTGTGGAGTCTAACTGCCAAAACTTTTAGATCTAAGGGGAGGTGGCACATCAGAGTTCAAAATGTCAGATCTTGCAATGTACAGTTAATTCAGATAAAGATCAATATTCACCCTGCAGGTTTAAACAAATTCTTCTCAACTCTGCCTAACAGAAGTAACCACGCAGAATATATAGCATAGATGAACTTGCTATGAGAAATTCTGAGATGATGGACAAACTAACCAGGTTTACCAGGACTATACAGCAGTCACCCTAACCTCCCAGAATTCCCTCCAAATCATTGTCCAGAAGTATTCAATGGCAAGGCAATACATTCCATGAACTTCTCTGCAATGGATAGTACAAGTGCTGCAGAATTGATAAAAAAGAAGACAATCAAAATCATTGGATCACAGAAATCTGCGCTGGAAACACCAGCAGAATGTGCAACTGCAAATGGTAAGACTCTTTGTAATATTTCTTTGACATAGCAGTGGAATGTGCAAATAATCTGAGTTGATCTTTCTGGCTTGTTTGGCTTTTTTTCTATCAGAAGTTGAGTACTCTTGCACATTAATCCAAAGAACAGCTCATTTATTCATCCCAAGTGAGAAGACCTGTGGTGTTAATATTGGTTTTCTGTACTTGAATCGCTTGTTGGACTGTTGGAGTTAATGGTTCATAAGCCTGGTGGAACTCTAGTTCTCAACTTACTGGCCAGCTTGCTTCACCACTGGTAATTTTCCAAAAAATTTCTCGTTATAGGACTTCTTCCCATTCATTTTCCTGAAGAGAACCTACATGATTCTTCAGGAAAAAACAGTTCAAATGCAATGTATATGCACGTTCTTTCAGAAATGAGGGATTTCTAAATTTATTGAATTCTATCTCAGATGGAAATTCCCACTAAAATATGCAGCTTTTTTTAAAACATCTCTTCATGTCAAACATGTCTGCTGCCTGAAAAGAAGGAAGCATTGTCATAAAGAAAACAAAAACTGCTAGACTCTGTAAAGAAGGCCTGATTCTTGAAGGAGAATCTGAGCCAGTAGAATTAGACATTGTTAGTTTGGCCAGCGGATACAGGGGAGGACAAAAGCTAAGAGATATATTTGAGTCGCAATTTTTCCAAGATTCGATTAGAGAAAAAGGGTTATCGACTTCAACAATTCCCCTTTACAGGTCAGTTAGTTTAACACAAGGACCTCCGCTTCAAAGTCAACAAGATAAGTGTCAGTCCTGATGGGATTTTACGTCTGAATTCTGCAAAATCTGTGTGTTACTGAAGACAAGTAATTCATCCTCGGATTCCACAACTGGGCGTCATAGGATATGCAAAGAGTCTCCTCAACATTGTACCCCGCTGAGATCAGGTGTCAATGGCTTGCACATCTCCTTGTTGGAAACTTTGAACTTCCTGCAATAACTGAGATGGAAAAGACAGTTTCAACCTGGGAAAATTTCATGAGAACACACACAAGTGGATCCAGAAGAGCCTGTATAAGTAACATCCATCTATGGATTAAATGATCATCTGCGCCTTGGGGTACAAACACAGAAGAAGGGGACTCTTTCAGGCCTGTTTAAGAGACTGTGCAGGTCTAAATTCCAGCTGATGTCTCAAAATCAAGCCTTCCAGGAAAATTACATCTTTCTGCTAATGTTTGTTTCTCTGGACTTTCTCATATTTAGCATAAAAAATGCCATTTTAGGTTAGAGAAGATGCAATATCTTCATTCAATGGCAGATAGTCGCTTGTTTTCATAGTATATTTCATTGTCAAGTTAGTCTGCAACTGACTTTTAAGAGTTACTGTGAAACATTTCCTTTTGTGGATATGAGAGTTGCGGGAAATCATTGTGAGACAGATATCCTGCCGCAGCTTTAATGGAAGATGGCAATATAGGAGTAGTTAAACTGTAAGAAGTGATGATTTCTCTTCTATAGATCATGCTTTCTTCCGAGCAGACATCTTTCTCTTAGAGGACAAGCAAGTGGTCTGGTGTACAAAGCTGACACCTCTGTTCTCGATGTTGTTCGGTAAACATTCCATAGCTCCAACCATGTGAGAGGTCAGAAGTAGCCTGCAATGTTAAACGAGTAATCAACTATATGCACCAGTTACTTCAGTTATATATGGTTCCTGTAATCTAGAGTTTCTGTTTACAACTACCTTTCTTAAGGTATGAGAAAATAACAGTGTAAAGAACCTTGTTTTTTCATTTTTCATGAAAGAGCGTACAAGCTTTACAGTTTCAGGAGATTATCACTTCTACTCTAATTTTTGTTCTTCCATTTTTGCAGGATTAATCAGATAAAGCATCAAATTTGTGGTTTTGCACTTAAAGTGGATCAGATGAAACTATTCTATTCACCCAAAAACCATTACCTGTGTACCATGCAAAGCATTCAATTGTCAGATTCTGCACAGGAAAGGTTTATCCTAGCCTTCCACTGATATGCCTTTTTCCTGGGAATTGTCCGATAGTTTACCAGCCTAGATGTGTAGAACCAGTAGCTATTCTGCCATGTCAGGTCTTCATACCATAAAATGTATATCAAATTCAATAATATGTCTGCAATCCTGAACTATACATGAACTGGTTTATTCTGTTCACGTTGTGATGGGAAAAATCTAGACTACTGTCATGATGGGACGAACATGGAATTCTTATATATCAAAACAAGCTAGTAACCCTTAGATCATGGAAACTCAAAAATGTGATTCATCGGATATTTCACTGATCCTGGGTTGTGTCTAGAGTACTACAATTGGCTTATACTATATCAAAAAAATTCACATGATGTTCAGCATTAAATGGTCATATTTTAAGTATATGGTGAAAAGGGTATGCACATGACCAAGATCCTTAATATAATAAATTAAGGCATGAGGAAGTGGCTAGAGCCATTAAGGCATTAACACAAACACAACACATGCAAGTGACGGGACAGAGTCAGAAAGATCCCCTCGTGCGGCTCGCTCGCTGACTCACTAACCCACCGACTTCTCTGGTTTGTTCCTCTGAACACTCCTTATAAAAGGACACTCCCCCAATGATCTCTGACCCACTTATGTATCTTTGACCTTTGACCAACCAACAAAATGCAGAATCCAAATGAAGAAAAGAGGAATATTTGGTTAATCCGAGACACACCCTCTTCTTCTTCAAGGCAGTCCAGGCTATTCATTGGATCCCTTGCACGTGAACTTCTTCCACCTCCCTTCTCACATGGGGTAGTACAAAGGTTAAAACTTTATTTCTCTTCTGGTTTCTGCTCGTTTTTCTTGATCTGATAATCGCCCGAGCTGTTCTGATAAGTTGGTTTGATTAGTCCAATCCATCTAGTCCTGTTCTTAAATCCTTGTCATGATTCAGGGGATTTTACAAGGAAATCTGAATCCTGGGTGTTGTTGTTTGTATAAATTTTAACAAATTGGATCAATTTTTATATTGAAGTTTTAGGTGAATTTTTGAGATTCAAAAGTACCAATTTAATTTCCATTTCTTGTCAGCGTTAAGCAACGGGTGAAATGCTCATCTTCTGTCTGATCATTAGTGGAGTGGTTGGTTCATGTTGTCTCCTTGTTTGAGTAACTAATTACAGGGTTTCTTCGTACTTTTTTTTTTTTCAGTCACTAGGTATTTTAGGAGGATTCCGATTTTAGAAAGGCGTCTTTAAGTCATCCACACTCAGATCAATCCCCGCTTATACAAAGTCAGCTTGTAAAGAATAAAGCTAAACAGATTTTTCCATTCTTAGGATTCAAACTTGAGACCTTTGATTAAGGAATGAAAGTACTGAACCACTTATACCTACCATTCTTTTTTTTTTTAGCTATTTGGTAATCACGTCAAATTCCAATTATTATGGACCACTCCTCATATTCTTTTATTTAATGTGAGACATGAGACTCCTATTCCTATATGGTTTACTAATTAAAAAATTATAAACTTTACAATTTTTTAATGTTTTTCAATTTTTAATTAATTTTTGTAAAAAGGACACTTAATTAAATAATACGATTCAACCTAATTTTTAAATTTAAACTAAATTAATTAAATTTGATTTAAATTATTATAATTATTTTAAATTATTAATTTAATTCAAGTTTAATTAATCTAATTTTACTTTAAAACCAAGTTATATTATCAGTAATATTTGACTAGCTCATGTATAATATTCATATTATATTTATTTTATCATTATTTTAAACTTAATTATAAAAAAGAGGTTTTGTTAAAATAAAATTTATAACAATTTTATATAAACGTGTTTTGTCATTATTTTTAACTTAATTATAAGAATAGAAGTCTTTTAATTAAAAATTTTCAAAAATATACAAATTAAAATTAATTTTTTTTCTAAAATTTCTTAAATTACCTTAGGAATATATCAAATCAATATTACATCAAAAAAATTTAAAAAAATTTAATTTCATAAATTATATAAGGTAGATATCAAATCAACATTACACTTTTGAACTATCGACATTAGTAATTCCAATTCGCATAATCTTGGCTCATCATCGTCTTCCTCCTCCAATTCAAAATTCAACTAGCTAGGCAAAGCTCAATCAAAACAGTTTTTTGGTATAAAGAAGTACATGCAAGAGCGCAGCATCTTCAAGAAAGAGTTTAGTTTAGCAAACGAGCTCTTAAGCCGAGGAGATGAGAGAAAGAAAGAAAAAAAAAAGGAGTTTTAGACAGTGGAGGAGACATGGAAACAGCTCCCACGTTCTCCTCATATCTTACTTCTTTTTCTTTAATAATAATGCTCTATAACACAAGATGTTACAGTCTACTTTTCAAGGAATAAATCTTATGCCCGTACCTCCATTTGCGAACCTCCATAAGTACCCTTTAATCTCCTCTACACTCTTCTCTCTCTTTCTTGTTTAGCATCTCAACTAGGGTTTTTTTTTTTCTTTTTTTGGTTCTCTGTTCGTTTATGTGGTCATGGTGTGTTCGTCTGATCTCTTCAGTTTCTAGTTGATTTTTTATCTACCCAATTCTCAGTTTCATGCATAGAATTAAACTGTTTTGATTGGTTTCAGGGAATTCAGAAACCTGCATGGTTGGAAGCTCTGTACACACAGAAGTTCTTTGCAGGTTGTTCGTACCATGAGACTGCTAAAAAAAACGAGAAAAACGTATGTTGCTTGGATTGCTGCATTAGTATCTGCCCTCACTGTGTAACTTCTCATCGATTCCATCGTCTTCTTCAAGTTCGTCGTTACGTTTATCATGATGTTGTCAGATTGGAAGACCTCCAGAAACTCATCGACTGCTCCAATGTTCAGGTTAGGATCTGCAGATCTTTTTCAGGCCAACTTATTTTCTGTTACTTGCTTTTTTCTTGATTCAATTCACTTCATAGTTATTGCTAACTTAAGATGAAGTTTTCATTAGGCTTATACTATAAATAGTGCCAAGGTGGTGTTTATCAAGAAAAGACCTCAGAACAGACAATTCAAAGGTTCAGGAAACTACTGCACCTCCTGTGACAGGAGCCTGCAAGAACCATTCATCCATTGCTCTCTAGCGTGCAAGGTAATCATTTTTATCGATAACTCTAATGTTTAGTTCATTTCATCAAATCTTCATTTAGAATGTATTAGGCTGTGGAAAGATTCTATAGTTCATATACACAGTTCATTTTTTTTTCCATAATGTGTTCAAATGAAGGTGGATTTTGTGCTGAAACACTACAAGGACCTCTCTTCTAACTTGAGGAAATGCAATTCCTTGACACTTAGTCCTGACTTCTTGATCCCCCAAGAGATGGGAGATGACGAGACGACCAACGAGACCCCTCGTTCAACAATTGTCAACTTCGACGAGCCGATGAGCTCGTCGTCCGGCTCTTCGGGTTCCGGTGAGAACATGAGCATGATTTGCACAGAGATTGTACGCAAGAAGAGAAGTGGAGGACTATACATATGTGGAAGATCAACTGGTAAGGTTTCAGATGAGGATATGGCTAGTAGCATGAGCAATAGAAGGAAAGGCGTTCCTCAAAGATCTCCTATGTGTTAGATTTTAGAATCAATCAACATCTTCATCATCATCAAAAGAAATTTCTTGATCTCCAAATGTTTCAATTCTCTGTTTTTTCATATTTTTAACTTAATTTGTCACTTGGTCGGAGGGCATCACGTGGATCCTAATTCCAAGTTATGGTTTTGTACATCTTCCTAAGAATTTTGTCAATTTTATAATAATATGAATATATAATTAATTCATAAACTTGAGGGTCTTATTTATTCCATAATTTTATACTCTAGCAATCATATAGTTCTCTATCCATGTTAATGTTCAATTTAGTTTAAATAATAATCTTAAAACAAAAAAAAATCAAAACCAAATATAACACAAGAGTGAGTATTACTATTATATTGATGTTCTAATTTTTGATTTAATTCACAAATATAAGAGATAACAAAACAAAAACTCCTAATCTTTTAGATTTTTTTTCAATTTAATTAGTAATTAACATTTTAAAACTTATATAAATCAAGTTAAACTGATATAATTTATCTAATAAATACCATATAAATATCTAATTACTAGTCACATCAATAAAATAATGTGTTAACCTAATTTATACGAA
The DNA here is from genome assembly GCA_024703695.1 of Erythroxylum cataractarum. Lineage (NCBI taxonomy): Eukaryota > Viridiplantae > Streptophyta > Magnoliopsida > Malpighiales > Erythroxylaceae > Erythroxylum > Erythroxylum cataractarum. The sequence goes on along the minus strand of JANJEY010000235.1, from coordinate 1,335,920 downwards.
TTTTAAAAGATTAGTTACTAAAAAATTTAGACATTAAATTAAAAAATTATCAAAAAACTAATATTTTAAAATATGTTTTCTCGTCTAATTATGATTCAAATATCCAAAACTATAGATCAATTATATAACCTTTTTTTTCTAGCATGAAATCCTCTGTCCCAAAATGTGTGTACCAATCCTGTCTTATTCAATCCTAGCAATTCATTTATATAAGACCCACAAAATAAATGGTTATGATTAAATGGGACAGAATTGGTACACATATTTTGAGACAAAGGATCTGTCCCTTTTTTTCTAGCTAAACAAATTATGATGTCCAATTCTAACATCTAATGATGGAGGGCTTCATTTGATTATTAATTTATTACAGACAATCTCGAAATGGGTAAGATTTAATCACTACTTTTGACCAGTCAATTGTACTATTGGCCTAAGTTAAAGCACCAAGTTTTATATTATTAACCAAGAGGTTAAAATTAAATAGCATTGGACTGAATTATTGTGGTGACTAATCCTACGTGTGGGGAGATTAACTTGAGCTAGATGTTAAATTAACTGAAACAAGTTAGGTTAATTAACCATCAACCGAAATTGGAATAAGTGTGAATAGAGATGGTAACGAGTTTTCAACCCAATTAATATCTGCACCACCCGACTCAAAAAAATAGAGATGGAGGCTAAAAATAAATTTTAAATAGATTTTAAATGGATGCTAAAAAAATAGATGTGAATGTAGATTTAAATATGGATCTAGTGATAACTTGACGTACCCGTTTTTCATTAACTACATTTTTTCTATTTTTTTGTATATTTATGGTTAAATATAATAAAAATATTAATATTTTTTAAAAAAGAAATAGTATTAAAATTCGCCTCAGTTCTTACCTTTTTTATCATATTTTATTTTCTTATAAGAAGATAGTAATACAAATGATACGGAGATGCTTTGAATGTTATGGAATTTATGCAAAGACAATTTGAAGCTTTGGATATTTTTGTCTTTGTTCCAGTTCTTGATTGTGAAAAATATATGTTGTCTTTGCACTAGATATTATGATTTGTATTATTCCAATTTTATGATTTTTTAAGACATACAAATCAAAAGATTGACTTATTATTATTAAAGTAATTTTCATTTAGAGCACTCGTAAAAATCTACTCTTTATATTTTCTATTTAAAAGTTATATTTTTATATGCTATACAACTTGATGGATATCCAAAAATTCGAACAATCCAATAGATTTAGATATGGATAGTGAATTATAAAAACTGATGAATTTTAAATGAGTAATGGATTAAGTCATAAAAATGGATATAAATATTGATAGAATAATACATGAACCAAACTCTACCCATTGTCATCCCTACGTGTGAAATTTAATTTAAATGCGTAATTAAAATTTAACCAGTGTTCTTAAAATTTTGAGATTAACATAGTTATTAAATTGGAAATGTAAAATTAATAACATATTTCAAAGTTGTAACATTAATATAAACAATTTAACCATCTAGTCAACTTCTAAGATGCAACAAGTTGCTTTACTCCTAACAATTTTATGATATATGTCATTGGAATCTACTTTGAAGTTAGATTCGTCTTGATAAAATAAAAAATTTAAAGGTTAAATAGTATAAGATCATTGTAAAATTGATAAATATGGCTTCAACCTATTACCATAATTATAAATGAAACTCAAACTGACCATTGTCAACTGTACCGACTTCCTAGGAACAAATATGAGGAAGAATGATAGATTTAATACTCTGCCATTGATACTATAAAGACGAAGAGGAAACGCAATAGCAGAAATAATTTTTCTCTTCATATTATTCACATGAATAGTTGCTCCTTTTGTATAACTGTACAAGAAATGAAGAAAAAAATAATTACAAAATATTTACAGCTCATCAACGAAAGTTCTAGAATATGTATATAAAATAGAGTATAACCAGCTTAACATCCCTGCATGAGTAAAAGTAAAAAATCGCTGATATGAAAATTCTATATTTCAACACCCCCTCCTCAAGTGAAAGCCTGATAGCAATCGCGAAGGCCTAACTTGGATACTAGCTTGATAAACGATGGAGCACTGAGAACCTTTGTAAATGAATCTACTAGTTGTATAGATGAAGAAATTTTTCTCGGTGAGATAAAACCTAACTTGTATTGTTCCTTTACTATATGACGGTCAATATCCCAGTGTTTGGTTCTTTCGTGGAAAACTGGATTGGATGTTATATGTAACGCAACCTGATTGTCACAATGAAGCAGTATAGGAATTGATTATGGAATTTGAAAATCTCTCAGAATGTAAGATATCCACTGCAATTCGCTCACTATTGACGCCATGGATCTATATTCTGCTTCGGCTGAGGATTTCGATACTGTAGTTTGCTTCTTCGTCTTCCAGCTAATAAGAGAACTTCCCAAAAATATGCAATTCCCTGACAATGATTTTCTGTTGTCTACACAAGATCCCCAGTCTGCATCACAATAGGCCTCAAGTCTTCGGGAGTTGTTTTCTGGAAAAAACAGTCCTAAGGATGGTTTGTTCTTGATGTATCTCAAAACATGCAAAGCATTCCTTAAATGTAACTATCTGGGATCATGTACATACTGACTAAGTTGTTGTGTGGCATGAGCCAAATCGGGTCTTGTATACCCCAAATAAAGTAATCTTCCCACTAATTTTCGGTATGAATATGGATCTTCTAATTTAGGACCATCATCAATACTCATCTTATGTCTTTTCATCAATGGCGTAGCAGCAGTTTTACTTCCCATCAACCCTGCATTTTGGATTAAATCCAAAGCATATTTTCTCTGGTTAACATAGATGCCATTTTCAGATCTTGTGATCTCTAAACCAAGAAAATATCTTGCATGTTGAACATCTTTGATGGTAAAGTATTCACGCAGGAACGATTTTACTGCTGCAATTTCTTCTTCAGAGTTTCCTGTAATCAAAACATCATCCACATACACCAACAAAGCTACAAACATACTAGATTTAGAAAGGATAAAGAGGCAATTATCATAACATGATTGTTTAAAACCATACTGCTGCAGTTTCATCGTCATTTCTGTATTCCATTGTCTAGATGTTTGTTTGAGACTGTACAATAACTTCCTTAGTTTACATACTTGAATTGGTTTGGCTTTATTGTATCCTTCTGGTAACATCATAAACACCTCTTCATCTAAATAACCATGTAAGAATGCGTTGTTAATATCAAGTCGATGAAGGCTCCATGACTTTGATGCGGTAATGGCAAAAAAAATTCTGATAGTAACTACCTTAGCAACAGGTGAGAAGCTCTCATGGAAATCTACTCCTTCAATTTGATTGTACCCCTTTGTTACCAATCTTGCCTTGAATCTGTCAACTTTCCATTTTCCTTCAGTTTCACTTTGAAAATCCACTTACATCCTATAGGTCTTTTTCCTTCGGGTAGATTAGTAATGTTCCACGTTCTGTTCATTTCTAAAGCTTCAATTTCTTCATTCATAGTCTTCACCCATCTTGGATTATTTTTTGTTTCTTGATACGACATTGGTTCTTGCACTTCAGACAAATTTGCAACAAAACATATATGTGCATTTGATATGTGTTTCGGTATAGTGCATGGATAGGTAAGAGGAGTGTATTCGGTGGGTTTACTGATATGTAAGGATCTTTGGTAGTTGGATAGATCATGCTCAACACTATACACATAATCTTTCATCCAAATTGGAGTCTTTTTAATTCTTGTACTTTGTCTAATGAGAGTTGTTTCGGGTATGGATATAGGTAAGGGTGAATTGCTAGGTTGTAGCTGATCCTCATTATTTTCAATTTTTGTTAGTGCATGCTCAATAGTATTGTCACACATAGCTTCCTCCTTCATGAATTCATTTGTGTTGTCAGATATAATAGGTAATGGGATTTGAGTGCTTGGGGTGGTAATGATATGGTCTTCCTTTGTAGCAAAGGGATAAGTATGTTCATGAAAGATGACATCCCTAGAAACAACCAATTTCCTGTTGTCTAGATCATAAAGTTTAAAACCCTTTGTCTATTGGACCTCGTTTTCGAAGCCCAACATCGGACATGAAAGCCAATGCGTGTGCGTAAGGTGAGACTTGACAACATGCACTCAAGCATATTTTTAAATGATTCAATACGTAAGATTTGAAAACACAAACATGCATATCTCATTAATATCCAAAGGATGAGTTTTACAAAGCTTTAATATCATTTCAAACCAAATTACAACTTTTGAGTTCAAGA
>JANJEY010000235.1:1296100-1309596 GCA_024703695.1 Erythroxylum cataractarum | reverse complement strand
TTTCTGTTCCTATCCGTTCTGTTCTGTTCTATTCCGTTCTGACTCCAGCTACCAGAGACACTAACCAAACGCAGCGTTAAATACAGTGACTATACTCCTATTTGACTATTTGTCCAACGAGATAACTCTTCTGAGCTTGAAAAATAGTTGTAAATTTTGGGTGAATTTTATGAACTCAGTAAATGATCATCATCGATAGCTCACTCGATCACACAACACACAATTCACATTTTTTATTTGATAATCATATTAAATCACATACACTTGATCCGTCGTTACACATTTTACATTCAACACATTATAATCATTTATATCATACATATAAATTTCATATGAGACTTAATGGACACTCACGGTCACACTTCTTCAGATGATCTAATCCAAACCGACCCTTTGTGAATTCCAGCTCGGGCGGAACATTCTTGACGTTAACATGTACAAACAATTCAAGCACAACAAGAACATAAACACTCCACACAACCGGAACAACAGCAACTCGTGAACAAGATGATCATCCGGGAGTTTCTCAAAAGCCCGGAAATGAGCAACGACAAGCTTGATGGACAATAAGTACAGGAACTATGATGAAGGTCCAACTCCTTCAAGTTCAACGCTACGCGTGGCTTGGCCCCTGTCTGCCGCACAAATGTCCAGGCTTTTGTCCACTCACTTTTGTACTATCTATTGTATATTTCTTGTTAATGGCACCCGCCAAGGATGCCCGAGTGCTCAAATTCTCTTCATCAAGATCTTGTCGTGTTCTTATTGAAGGTCCGAATCTCCAAACTTGACCCCACTTTGAAGCCTTTTGGGACAAGAACACTCCTTGATAGGTTACGAGTGTATGTGTGTGCCTCACCCACTAAGCTTTGCTTCCAAAGTGGAGATCTTTGGGTGTACAATGACTTGCAAGTACTTTGCTTTGCTTACTTTATGTTTTGGGGTTTCTCTCATTACGCTTCCCTTTGCAGTCGCTCTCAAGGTCATCTGATTTAAACTTTTACAAACTGCAGATAGTCTTGAAGGTTTATGTCATGATTCTCATTAAGAAAAGTTGAAGATGGAATCTTTACAAAAAGTTGACAAATACATTAGAAAATTGGAGAAAAGTATTCATCTTTGCAGATCTTATGATGAGGTGGGAGCATGTTTGTAAGAGGACGGGAAAGAACAACTTGGTCCAGAATCAGATTTTCAAGCTCTGTCAAGATAAAGAAGAACAGGCCCCCTGTTACCAATTGGTCTTTCACTCTTCCCTTCCTTCCTTGCACCTCTTCTTTTTCTCTCTTTGCTTTAAGAACAGAGAGAGAGAGGGAGACAGAAACAACACTCTCTGTTAGCTTCAACAGCAACCATTAATGGTGACCTTGAAAGCAGGAAGCAGGCCACCATGGGTAGGGCTCGGTGCAGCCGTTTGGGTGCAAATAGCATCAGGGCATGCATACAATTTCCCTCTGTATTCACATTCCTTAAAGTCAGTTCTTGGGTTTAACCAGCATCAGCTCACAATGCTTGGTGTTGCTAATGATATTGGAGAGAATGTGGGCCTCCTTCCTGGAATTGCCTGTAACAGTTTTCCTCCATGGATTATTCTCCTTGTTGGGGCTTTCTGTTGCTTCGTTGGTTATGGTGTTATCTGGCTTGCTGTTACCGGCGCTGTGAAATCTTTGCCTTATTGGTTGGTGAGATCCTTAACCCTTTTTTGTTGTTAATAACAGAAAATCAGATTCTCATCATATGAATGCTTAAACTCCATTAATGATCTGCATGTGATCTGGAATTTCATATCTGGAAATCTGAAGAATGGTCTTGTGTAAATTTCATTGGATTGATTGAAACTACGGTTGATCTGCCTTCTATGGTTGCTTGTAAGTGTGGGATAAGTGTTTATTTTGTAGAAAAAACTGAACTGTTGCTTACACGAAAAGGGTAAATAGCAACTTTAGACCTGCAACATTTGGTTATTAGGAATTTTTATTAGTAAGCGTATTAGCTGTTGCTAGGTTTGGATTACCAGTCCCGCTGAGTTTGTTTGCTGCCACACTTCTGTTGGTTAATGGTCAGGTTGAAGAAAGGCTGATCCATAACTTATTGGGCTTGGACTCGTTTTTAGCAAAAAATGAGCTATAGATTTGTATCTGAATCAACCTAAAGTCAACAAACAAAGACAGCATAAAAAAGAATCAATCTTTGTCCTTATATTTACTATATCTTATGCTTTAGCCACTTGAAGTAACATAAAACTAATGCTTAAATAAATAAATAAAAAAGAGATGAGACTTGTGAAAGTATTACTTGGGATATGAAATCTAATTCTAAGTTGTGTATTGTTAGTTTGTTTCATATGTTCATATTCTAGGTAACTGCTCTGCTCATTTGACCTAAGATTTCATCATAATTTTTTTGTTGAACAGAATTCATTCTCATCCTCTTGTTCTGCTTCCAAAAACTCAATTATTTTGCCTTCTTTTTGTTGATATTTTAGCTATGGATAGCACTCTGTGTCGCAACAAATAGTTGTGCTTGGTTGAGCACAGCCATTCTTGTGACAAACATGAGAAACTTCCCGGTGAGTCGAGGCACCGTTGCCGGCATTCTAAAAGGTTATGCAGGAATCAGCGCAGCAGTATTTACTCAAGTATATGGCATGCTGCTCCATGATTCCTCTTCAAAGCTACTCATGTTTCTTGCAACAGGAATTCCTGTTCTATGTTTAGTACTCATGTATTTTGTCAGGGCTTGTACTCCAGCTTCAGGTGAAGACTCTTCAGAACATGGTCATTTTGTATTCATCCAGGCATCTCTTATACTTCTTGGATTATATATTCTAACAATGACGATAATCGGTCATATACTACCGTTAAGTGCTCTGGTATCTTATACATCTCTTGCGACCATGATTATCCTTCTTTTGGCACCACTTGCAATACCCATCAAGGTGACACTTTGTCGAATGGGAACAAGCAAATCATTGACACTTGGTCAACCAGTAATGTCTTCAGACATTCTAATCCAGGAGGAAGACAAAACAGACATAAATAAGCCATTGCTCAAGTCATCTTCATCCCTGGGAAGTTTCAGAGAAACTGATGAAGTGTCTGAGGTTGCTATGCTCTTAGCTGAGGGTGAGGGTGCAGTGAAGAAGAAAAGGAGGCCCAGAAGAGGGGAGGATTTTACATTCAGAGAAGCTATAATCAAAGCTGATTTCTGGCTTCTTTTCTTTGTTTATTTTGTTGGGGTTGGTTCTGGAGTAACAGTGCTTAATAATCTTGCACAGATAGGGATCGCACAAGGCGTTCATGACACCACAATCTTATTGTCCCTCTTCAGCTTTTGCAATTTTGTGGGACGTCTTGGTGGAGGAATGATTTCTGAACATTTTGTCAGGTCAGCGCAACCTTTCTTTATCAATAATCTAGATGAGTGTTTCTCACATTACAAGGAATTATTTGCTCATTGTGCCAAGTGAAAAAGGTTTCAACTTCCGTGTCAAAAGCAAATTTTCTTGCAAATTTTCTGCAGTTGTTTCTCAGGACATGAATATTTTACATTTTCCTGTGCATTACTGGGTCTCATTGTGATTCTTCTTCTGGCATTCGTCGATGGCAGGTTAAAAACGACTCCTCGTACAATATGGATGACATACACTCAAGCAATTATGATAGTAACTTACCTTCTGTTTGCTTCTGCAATTGATGGCACTCTTTATGCTGCAACTGCATTACTCGGGATCTGCTATGGGGTTCAGTTCTCTATTATGGTCCCAACAGTGTCTGAACTTTTTGGCTTGAAGCATTTTGGTATACTATGCAACTTCATGTCGATCGGGAATCCCCTTGGTGCATTGCTTTTCTCAGGTCTACTGGCTGGATACGTTTACGATACTGAAGCAGCAAAGCAGCATGGAATGAATTTGTTGTACAATTCAAGTTTGTCGTGCCTTGGACCGACTTGCTTCAGGCTTACCTTCTTGGTGCTGGCTGGTGTCAGCGGTTTAGGTTCCATCATGAGCATGATTCTAACTATGAGGATAAGACCTGTTTATGAAATGCTTTACGCCGGAGGTTCATTCAGATTGCCACAAAATTCCGATCACTAGTATGGTTAAGGAGAGGAAACCAAGTACGAGGACATTAAAGAAACTAGTTCATCTAAATATGGAGTTCTATGGCTACTTATGTCTAGTACGTGAATGTTTTGTGAGCTCCTGGATGCAATTGCCAAGTTGCTCAAGTCCTCACTTTAACTTAAACAAGTTCCTACATGCGTGGAAGAATAAGAAAACAAGCATATATAAGTCCTGTTGCAATGGAACGCAAGACACTCGCCAACGTTATGGTTGAACCATTGTTTTGAAGCTTGTATGTAACATTTGGATGTATGTATAGTTTGTTTTCAGTTTTAGAAACTTGATTATGCACGAAAAAGAGAATAACAATGAGTTGAGATTTCTCTTCCCATAAGAATATGGTTGAAGTATTGTTGGAGCTTGTCCATGTATGGCTAGTTTTAGATGTATATCAAATGACGCAAATGTCCAAGTTGGTAATAGTTATATGAGGTATATACAAAAGTAGATGAGAACAAAGAAATCCATAAAAAAAGAACTTGTCTTGGTAGTGATATTAACAACATTACATTAGGCAAAGACTCTTAGTCCCACTTTAAGTTCTTAAGAAATCCATTATCATCTAGGAGGATCCTATTTCAGGTGTAGAGAGGCTCAATCCATCCCATTTTGTTCTAGGGTTCTTTATTTGTAGGTCATTATGGCATGCGATTTCTTCCAATGGAATGAAAAAAGTCCACCTCCGAGCTACCGGTTCAAGTGCACAATACTATCGTTACTGACCGGGACAATTAGACCGCCAACCCATAATCACAACCACCTAAATAGAGGAGGATTGTTCAATCACATAGTTTTGATCCTTACAACAACACTACTAAGATGGCAATGTTTCATCTTCCAAAGAGGTAAAATTGATAGATATAGTTATGCCAAGAAGATGATATCCAATTCTATGCAGAAACAACATTGATTATTTTACTCACATTAAAGTTGAAGAAAACTACAAAGAAGACACATCATTAAGGTCAAAACACAAACATTGATTTTTATTTTCTGATGCTTACCAGACTCAAATGCTCAGCTATGGAGTCTCTGATCCTGCAACCACTCTCATCATCAGTCTCTCCATTGAAAACAGCTAATTGCTCCTCCTTGAACCAACCAACACACTCTTCTGGCAATGGCTCACTACATTTGATCAAGAAATTATGTAGCAAGCATGCCATAACAATAACAAAAGGAAAGCACTCAACACCTTCCTCTTTCCACCTCCTACCCAAAAGCTTCCACCTAGCTTTAACTCTTCCAAATGCAGTATCAACCAACCCCATAGCTCTTTTATGTGCAGCATTGAACTCTCTCTTCCCTGAATTGAAACTCTCCTCTCTGATTGAACTTGTTCTATATGGAGTTAACAGCCATGGCAACAGAGGTAAACAAGAGTCCCCTATTATGTACTGAGGAATCTGATTGCCATCACAGAGCTCATAGCAGGATCCATTTATGCCTTCCCTTGATTCTTCAACATCCATATAAAGCTTGGTTTGCCTGAGAATTGATTCAGCCTCCATTGAAGAAGGCCACCCAGCAGAGATATCCAAGAATCTACCTTGTGCATCAATCAGTGCCTGAACTATCAAAGACCCATCTATTCCTAACAGTTTGCTATCGATCCCAAATTTTCCAAAGCCCAAAACCCCACAACAGTTTGGTAATGAAATCCACACAAAACCATTCACAATCCTTTCCCAGTCCCTTCTCAACTCAAACAAGTTACCGAATTTCTCATTCACAGCTTTACAAACAGAGTAAAACGCAACACAAGCAGTCTCAGAAGTACCGAGCCCAAAAGCACGCGTCAAGACCTTGTACGAAGCGCCATGTGCGAGGCGGAAAAGGGTCGCAGCGACGGCTGAATCCGGGGACATTGATGGCGGTAAAGAGGTTAGGAGTGATGGTGATAGTAGCGAAACTAGCTCGCAAAATGTAGGCTTCGACATCCTAAAGAAGTCATACCAGCGAGTGTCCAACTCGTCGGACGAGGAAAGAAACCGGTGAAAGAAGGATTGTGTCAACGGTGACTGAGGAGCTGAAAATGGAAGCGAAGAGAGGAGAGACTCTATGGAAAGAAACTGAGAAGGAAGCAAATGGAGGTCATTTAAAGACATGAACTTTCCGGTGACGGAAGCTGCAGATTCTAAGAGAGGAAGAAGTTGAGCGTTTTGGGTCTTGCCCTTTCTTGGTTTGCGTTTCCCGGTGCTTTTAGTGGCGGGTTTCGGAGTTTTGCTAGCAGCCGGCGAGGCGTTGTCCGAGGATCCGCCGATAATAGCCATATAGCTTAAGAGTTGACCCTTACGCTAAAAACTTGTGATCTTTAAGTGATTTTTCAGTTGGTAACTGCAGTCTTTAAGTGATTTAAGTCTCGGAATTTCTACTTAAATTGTGTAATGTGTGATGGGTGATGGGTTTCAGTTTCATGACACTCCGAAGCCAAGTTTTGTAGTTTAGCTTGTCTTTTTTCATGTTCGGAGCATACATATTTGGTGTTCTTTTTGGCAAGCATGTGCCCACATAAAGTAACAACTTTATTGTAGGCATGTGCTATAGATAAGGAGCTAAGTTTCCACATAATATCTTGGATTGATTTAATAATAAATTATTGATTAATTAAAATTAAATATTTTCAATTTTTAATTTAAAATGAGTATTATATAAAATATAGTGCTTCTAACAATGTAATATTGGTGTGATCACCATTGTTGAAGCAATGAGTAATAGGCCAAGAAGTACCAAAACCAAGACGAATAGCACTTTATATGTGGAAAGGATGAAAGATTTGAACTCCATACATCAGACCGTAAATGGAAAACAACTCTTCCCATTATGTAATATTAACCAAATTCAACAACTATATCTAAGTTTCAAACTTGCATAAAAACTTTTAAGGATCTAAGAGAACAAGATATCTCAGAAATGTGCTACTAAAATGATAGTTTTCTAACTTTTTTTCATCCGATAAATCAGATAGTTTATTGAAACTACTTTGATCAGACCAATCTAATTACAGAACAGTTGCTGGTAATCAAGTATGTGTATGGAACATAAGACATCCTTACCAAGGATGAACCATGGGATTAGAGCTAGTGACTACATTTTTTCTCCTGGTTAGGTTGGGTGGGTATTTCCTTTCAAAATTTCCCATGTAATGAACCCTTTTAAAGGTAGAAAGAGCTTAAGGATTTGGGAATGATAAACCTTTACATATGCCTCATTGGTCTAAGCCAACATAATTGGATGGATCTTCACTCTGATCTACCTTCAAAATCTTGTTGTCTTCAGCTTCATCCTTCTCCGCCCTATTTTTCTTGTAGTCCTTGGAAAGAATGTTGCAGTTAATTGTGTGCCACACTGGTCTCTCTTGTTGGAACGATCTGCCCAAAGAGAATGTGCAAGTGTTATAGTCCAAAGCATGACAAACACGCAACGCTAAGTTCTAACAATATCCAGTCTGCAAGACATAAACAAAACATGTCTTTCTGTAGTACGAGCACCAGCTTGGTCTTTCTTAAAGAGTAGTTTTTGACAATTATTACAACAGAGACACTGTCTCTACCCTCTAAAATGAGATGGGTTGTTCCACCTATCGACCATTGTCGGTCAAACTAAATGCCTAAGATCTCTGATTGAGAATATTGCTGCTTGGACTGATGATATATCCCCAAGAGTGCTCGTCTACGAGGGAAACGGCAATGAGAAGGCGCAAAAATGCTTAAAGAATCACAGTTAGTTCTGTAAAGTTCAATCTAGCATCACAATTTTCATGGCCCAGGTGAAAGAGAGAGAAACTTACGGGTGCTTGCAAAGCATTGGGGAATGTACCGTAAGGGCATATTTGCAAGTAGATAGCTCTGTGATAGAACTTATCATAGCTCTTAGCTCTGAGCATACAAATCTCACCTGTGCATTTATGGACAGAAAACATACACAAGATGAGGAGAAATAATAAAAGAAAATATGAATTCTCAGAGTGCAAATGTTTATCCAGTATATACTTCAGTTTCTCGAGGCCGATTTGTTAGATCACAGATGGTACCATTTGTGTATTGATGTGCATGATACCTGCACAAATTTTAGAAAATAAGGACCAATACTTCCTCTTTCTCTTGAAAGAGTTCCTCCTAAGTATATTCAATTATTGCGGTACATCAGAAAGCCCCAGTTGATTGAATTTTTCATTTATAGAATCATACTTTTGAGATGCATCTTTTGAACGAGGATCTTTCAATGTCGAAATGTCAGATGGATTCTGGTTGAATGCTGCCGTAGCCTCTTCATCGTAGACACCCAAAACAAATTCTTGAACCAACTACAATGAAAGAATTTTTTCATGTAAATTCCATGAGTATAAGAACCTTCTATTTTTTCTAATTCCTTATTTTCATACATGAGAAAAGAAATACATGCTCATAAATGTATATGTAAACACACATTTTCAACTAAATCAACTGAAACCAAACAATACATCAAGTGGCTATTGCTAATAATCTGACAAGCACTAGAAAGGGATAACGAGCATACATGCACATCAGGTTCAATTAAACATGAGGAAACTCGAGCAACACCTGCTATACATTGAAAAACATAGGTATACAATTTCATTCATGCACTTACAATAGAAAATGTAAGGATTGGTCATAATAGTTGTCGGTACATTCTTAAATTTCTACCTTATCATCTTCTGTATGTATTTGCCTCAACTTCTTTTGGTAGCAGAGTTCATAAGACCACCAACCCTCTTGCTGCAAGAAGGATCAACCAACATCAAAATAATCGATTAATGAAAGGGAAAGAATAAGTACAAATTATATGAAAAACAGATAAATAACAAAATGCAAGAACTAGGATTCTGCTAAACAAACTACCTTCCCTCACCTAACAAATAGCGTAAGGATTCGTCAAATAAGTGCGTAAGACATTTTAAAGGTGATTATGAGATTAGACACTAACCCTGAGAAAGCAACGATCCTTAAATACTTCAAGTAGCTCATCTGGCGCCTGCAATTTAAACTGTGTCTCGGTTTTCATAATCATGCTGCTAATATTGAGCTGGCTAACTGGCTTTCCAGTTTTGGCTTTCGCCACTTTGGGCAAGAAACATAAATAACTCTCCCCATTTTTGTTAGGCATCACAACTGATTCCTGATCTTCGTCCTGCAGAGAATTTCGCATCCCTATAAGTGATTAAGAAAACTTATACACGTGGAAGTAAACACAAAAACAGCAAATTACACAGACAAAGCTCAAAGACAGAATGAGCTATAACGTTGCAGTGATTTAAGAACGCAAGCATGAACATCAAATTAACATGGTAGCAGAGTTCCTGAAGGCGCAAACAAGGGATAAGATTTCCAAATTTTCAATGCCAGTCTATCAGTTATTATTTTATATATCTTACCTCTCATACATCATGCTAGATCATTACAAGCCTTTTGTATATGCAACCTTGCTTCCAAGTTTCGGGGTCTAAAACATTAACCTTATCAACCAATGTGAAAACATAGATACAGAGGAGCAGCTTGCACATGTAGATGCTACTCCTAACATGTACTAAGATAGTCACATTAATCCAAGCAGCAATACAGCATATGGACAAGAAAAACATTAAACATTAATATCGATAGGCCATACGCACAGGATGATAAGGTGAGTATTCTGGATGGAATTCAATCTTATACTTTGGCTCTTGTGAGCGGCGACTAAATGTCCCACTCCCACCTGCCAACAGTGAAAAATTAAAAAATGTGTATATTCAAAGTCGTGCACAGAAGATATAACAATAATCAAACCATAAACAACACGCGTAGCAGGTAAAATGGCGCGTCAAATGGTCAGTTTCTTATTAAATTGCAAGTAATCAATAGGTGCTAACACTTGAACATCCTCCAATCTCGTCAAACACAAGAACATTGACCCAGAGAGCCAATACCAAAAAACAACTTGACAGTACATTAATCACCAACAGTACAAATTCCCCTCCATAAGCACCTTCTAACAGATATCAATAAGCAGAAAAGGCCCATATTAAAAGAATCCAAATTTCAATGAAATGGGCAAATTTGAACCATTAACCATGGTTTTAATGAGAAAAGAAGAAAAGGGAAAATCAGTGGCATCGAAAATTGAAAGAACGAGCAAATTCTCACCCGCATGAGGTGCGAAGATCTGATCAGCTAAAACCCAGTTGGAGAAAGTGTATATAACTAGAGTAAACCATAAAAAACTCATATTTATATGCATCATATACTTGGGGTTTGATTCAATAATCTGATATTTATAAGAATTTTAAAAATAGAGGAAAATATAAAAGACAAAAATCGGAGCTTTTGATAACTGACAGCAGCAGAGAAGAACAAGCGACGAGCCAGTTCTGGATCGCCAGTGTTAGTACCGGTGTCGTTATTGCACGTCGACAGTCCAATCAAAATTCGCCACGTCCTTAAAACCTAGCAGTCTATTGGACGGGGAATATGGGCTAGTTAATAAGAACATGACCCAAACATATTGGGCCACAAAGAAATGAAACACAAAAGTATTGGCCCAAAGTTTAATGTTGAATTCATTTATATTTTTTGATATATTTATATAAAGTAAAAGAATTATCCTCAAAAAGCTCATTTTAATTTTCATTTTTAAAAAAACCTTCTTTTATATTCCAATTAAAAAATAACATCGAAATATATGCATTATGAATATCATATATAAATTAATTATAAATGTCAATTAATAGGAGTAAGCTCTGGCTGTTCATGACTCGACCCGAAGCAGTGATAGACCGTGACTCAGCCTATTATATATTTTTTTATAGAAAAATTTCAAAAATGATGCCATTTTTAAAGTAGCAATAGAGCTACAGGACCTGCCCGTGGCCCGGTCAACCCGGGCTGGATCCTTTTTGACATCTCTATAACTAATCAAATGTTATTTATATAACGATTCAATCTAATTCAATTTAAAATAATTATAATCCCAAATTGAGCAAGTAAATAATATTGAAATAATTTATAAATGTATGACACACCTTCCCTTATAAGGTACCTTTTGAGGTAGAGTTAGACTTAAATTTATCATAATATCATAGTCTAAAATTTACTCGATGGGTCGCCCAACTTGTTGTAGCCCTTCGCCCAACCTACTAATCAGTTGTCCAGCTTGCTTTGGCTTGAGAGTGATGTGTCGAGAATCTCTCATTCTCATCATTAAGCAAGTGAAGAATGTTAAAATAGATTATAAATATATGACAAACTTTCTCTTATAAGATGCTTTTAAGGTAGAGTTAAACCTAAATTTATGAAAAACTGGGCTGGAGAATATATTGATAACTTTTTATATACTTAAAATTATGTTTTACAATATTATTTAATTTTCGAATAACTTCTTTTATTATATATCTTTAATTTATCTTATATATCTAAATTTAAAATATTATACATATGTAGGGATGGCATTGGCTAGCCCCCGGCAAGTTTTTAAAAATAAAAATATAAAACAATTTATTTTTAAAAATTAAAGCAAGGTCTAAGCTGCCAAGTCCAAACTTACTTAACACCAAACTTTTTTTTAAAATAAAATGATGTTGTTTTATTTAGAATAATTGAATCTTAAGTCAGCTCAAATTTGGGCCTGACCTATAAACCGACTCATTGAAAAGAACTAAATTTAGACCCATAAGTAAAAAATTGTCATCCCTGTACAATTGTTATGTTAGGATAATGAATACAGGACAAACTAATTTAATATAATGAAAATAAGTTATTTTATAGTTAAATAATATTATAACAAAGAAATAATAATATTTTTACTATAAAAATTTAAATACAAAAGTTAAATTATAAAAAATAATCTAATATAATTAACCATAAATTAAATATTTAATGTCTTCAATTCAAAATTAAATTTCATGAATAATATTATATAATTTTGAATTTATTATTTAATTTATTAAATATTTTATTTAAATATATAATTTATAGACGGTTAATTAATTTAAGCGTTTAGTTAATATAAATTTAAAAATAATTTTAAATTTTAAATTATTATTCGCATCTTATTAGGGCTGAATAAAGAAGGAAAAAAGACTAAAAAATAAATTAAACCCCAAATTCGCTTCTTTCCGTTTGTTTCCGCTTGTTCGTTTGGTTTTTTTTGTTCTCAAAACGTTGGCCGTTACTAGCGTTTTGGCGGTTGAATTGTAACTGAGTGGGGGAACCGCCTCTCTTTGGGGAAAGGTAGTTGGTAAGTGGGGCCCGCCAGAGTTCGTTGCTTTTGTTTTGTTCACGTGCCTTTGCTTTTGGACAACGTGAGACTGACACACATGTCTGTACAGACAAGCTCATTGTGTCCCACACCAGCTTGTCCGTGTTCTGAATTTTTATAATTAAAATAAATAAATTCAAACTTCCTTGGTCAATTTTTTTTTAATATTTGGAAATAATGATTATTTTTTTCTTTTTTATGAAGATCATGCCTGTCTTCATGTGCAATTTGGTCAGTTTTTCAAGAGAAATAAAATCCTAAATATTTTATTCCACTTTTTTAAAAAATTAGAGATAAATATTTTAGGTCAAAATTTGTGAAAATAAGTACATTACGGCACAAAGTGATTATTCTCGATTTTCAGTGCCACTCTGCTTTATGAGAATTTCATCTATTTATTAACAAGATATAAATTGGAAACAGAAGATTTGATCTCGTACGTTACAATGTAAAAAGAAGAGAATCCTAGATAGGAGTAAATCATTTATTTTATAATTATTGAGGTAGTAAAAATAAAAAAAAAGTCTTCTATAATTCAACTTAAGAAAAAAGAGATTTCAAGAATTAAAAAATTATCACATTGATTAAAGAAAAGCATGATTAATCCCACTGGTTAAAAATCTCATTTGTTTCAGCCATATCAATTATAAGAATTTTGAATTATTTACCTTTTTAAATCAGATTTTAATTTTCTTGTTTGTTTTATTTTAAAAATATTGGTAATGAAAAATTAATCAATTTATTAATTAATCTGTCAATTTTAATAAATTAATAAATCTGAGGTTTTTTTGTGTCACCGGTTTACTTCTAGTTGATTTTAAAAATATTGATTTCCATAATCTATAAATTAAAGAGTAAAAATAAAAAAAATTAGAGAAAAAAAAAGAGGAGATAAAGAAGAAAAGTGAGAGAAATAGAGATGGGTGGCATCTCATGAACCGTCCCCAAGATACTTGGAATTCACGGAAGCATGGGTCCCACCAACATTTGTCTGAAAAAATAGTAAAAAGCAGGAAATGAAATAAAAGATTAAGCAAAAGCTAGAAAAGAAATTAAGGGGAAAAAAACTGGATTTATCACCTTTTTTTTTTATCTTCTTTTATTTGTGGCGTTT
>JANJEY010000235.1:1250138-1266642 GCA_024703695.1 Erythroxylum cataractarum | reverse complement strand
AACTGTGATAAATTCTTTGTGAATCATCACGCTTTCTTCGCAGTTGTTACTATAAGTGCAGAACCCAATTCTTTTGTTGAGGTTGTCAAAGATGAAAGATAGAGAGAAGCCATGAAGAAAGAAATACAAGCCTTAGAAGATAACGAAACATGGACTGTAAAACTATTTCCACCTGACAAGCAAGCAATAGGATGCAAATGGGTATTTTGAATAAAGTATAATGCAGATGGAATGATTATACGTTACAAGGCTCACTTGGTTATTATGGGGAATAGGCAAGTCGAAGAAATCGACTACAATGAGACATTTGCACTGTTGGCAAAAATGGTTACAGTTCGTACCTTTCTTACTGTAGCTACAGCTAAAAATTGGGAGCTTTATCAGATGGATGTGTACAATGCATTCTTATGTCGAAACTTACAAGAAGTATACATGTGCATGCTTCCATTTATGCTCATAAACCAGGATTGGTATGTCATTTGAAGGAAGCTTTGTATGGATTGCGACAGGTGTTGGTTGCAAAATTGACTTTCTCTTTACAGAAATATGGTTTCAGGCAATCTTATTTTGATTACTCTCTTTTTATCTTACAGCGGGATAAAGTATAAATCAACGTCCTTGTTTATGTTGACGATATCATTATTTATAGTAATGATCATTCCACTATTCAAATATTTAAGCACTATTTAAGTAGTTGTTTTCATACGAAGGATTTGGGAGTGTTGAAGTATTTCTTGGGCATTTAGATTGCATGTAATTTTGAAGGAATTTATTTATGTCAACACAAACATGCATTAGATATTATTTCAGAAATCGGTTTGCATGGAGCCAGACCAGTCTCTTTTCAAATTGAACAAAATCATAATTTGGCCATGGCGATAGGGGTTTTTTTACATGATCCAGAATGTTACTGACGTTTGATAGGGCAGCTTATTTGTTTTTTAGTTACTCGACCTGAATTGTCTTATTTTGTGCATGTTCTAGCTCAGTTTATGCAATAACCTCAAAAAGAACATTGGGAAGTAGCTTTGAGGATGGTTCGTTACTTGAAAGGGAGTCTTCACTAGGGCATTTTGTTGAAAGCACAAAGTAATTTACATCTTTCTGCTTGGTGTGACTCTGATTAGGCAAGTTGTCCTCTAACTCGTCGTTCTTTAACTAGATGGTATATTGAGTTGGATGTTCTCCCATTTCCTAGAAAACCAAAAAGCAACAAATTGTTTCTCGTTGATCATCGGCTGAAGAGGAGTATCGATCTATGGCAATGATTACTTGTGAATTAAAATGGTTGCAGGGATTATTTTTGGATGTCAACATCCATCCTTCAAAACCCATATGGTTGCACTGTGATAGTCAGTCAACTTTGCATATTGCGGCTAATCCTATGTTTTATGAGCTTACTAAATATATCGAGATCGATTGTCATTTTGTATGTGACATATAGTTCAATACGGTATCATCCGGCCAACTTATGTTCCTACTAGTTCTCAAGTAGCTAACATCTTTACTAAAGTATTGGGTGGTAGTCAATTTGCGCATCTTCCAAGTTAGGCATTTATGATCTGCATGCTCCAACTTGAGGGGTAATAGGAAATAGGAAATAGGAAATAGGAAATAATCTTGTATATTAGCTGTGTGGTTTTGTATAGGAACTATTAGTTGTCTGGTCTTATATAGGAATCATTACTTGTCTATATAGGCATGATTTATGCTAAATTAGCTCTTTCTTTTTAGTTTCTCTTCCGAAACCTTTCACTTCTGAAAATTTTTCATAAATAAGCATAGGGAATGGTTAAAAACCTGCAAATAACGGTCATTATTTTTCGATTGCGTATTGAGTAAACTATCAGGATCATAACCTGCAAAGTATGCCAGATGGAGCTAAACCTTCTCTTCCATTAATGCTTGCGAAAAAAAAAACAAAGTCTGTTCCTAAGTAGCACTGAAACATTTATTCATAATTCTGATCCAATAATGCTGCTACATTATTCTGACCAAGAACAATACATATTCTGACAAGATAGCTTGACAATTTATTAGCTCACTCATAAAGAAAACAGGAAAAACAGATTATGATCGAGAAGAACCATCCAGGCTGACTTACTATCACCACAAACCAGCCAACTTATTGTAGAGATAGATTTATCAGTAGTTGAAGACAGGATGAACTATCTTATTCAGTAAAGTCGGGATGGAGATGGAGATGGAGCTCCAGGTTGAGCATTCCGAAGAATAATAATACATACGCGCTTCAACAGGAAAGCAGTTGGCACATTTCCAGGAAAGTAGAGAAGCAAACAGACATCTTTCATTTCAACAATGATCTTGCAACAAGTTGGTACCAGTTTCTGAATCCCTGTAGAGCTATTTGGATTTTGGACAGTGACGTTTAAGTCTCTCTGGCAACCTTCTATGTTCTGGCTTTATGGTAAGCACTGTGTAGGATTTTCTAGCTGAGCTGAAACCTGTGGAAATGACAACAGGAAGCATGTAGAGGCCAAGAGAAGTAGAATAGTCTGCTTTGATGGTGGTATTGCCATGTTCTCTTTTGTTCTTTTGTCAGGCTGTGAGTGAAACCTGCAAGCCTTCCAGGGGAATTTATACTACTTTCAGAGTACTATTCGGACCGATCTAGATATCAGTTTTTACGTGTTCTCTCAGTCACATACGATGATATGAACTCGTTGATGAGTCGAATAAGAGGCTGTTATTACAAATGTCGGCACAATACGAATTCTATGACATTACTCAACTAACCTGACAGAAACATTCATTCATAAATGTTAATTAGTTCCTGAAACACTGGTTGGTTTGAGTCAAGGTCATCATTACCAATTTATGATAGAGATACTATGTGGATTCCATCATCTAAATCAGACTTTTCTCTTCACCTCATAGATTCCTAGTTCAAGAAAACATTTTCTTTAGGTGAGTTGATTTCAGGTGCATTCATGTAACATTGCAGTTGTTAGCTTACTAAAAACTACTACAGATTGTAGTTACAATTTTCTAAAAACTGAAACTTTCAACTTTCTAACCAATTGGTTCTTGGCCTAACTCGACCGAACCCTTAAATAGACGATACAAGTTTGGCTCCAACGATCCTATCATTTTACTTCAATTTTTTAAAAAGATATTGTCTTGTTTCGAAATTTTTTAATTTATAAATCAAAATAACATTAAGAGTACTGAGATTAATATTAGACTTGAATTAACATAAAACTCGATGAATCTAAATTTGACCTATTGATTTCATCGTCGCCTAGCTTGAAATTACTAATTGAATTTGACTTTTAATTAAATTGTTGTTGGCTATATGAGAACTTAGAATTAAAAAAACATTAAAATTGTCTCATGTAATCTGCATAACCTCTCAAATGACTTTTTTTTGGGTCATAGAAAGATTGTTAGGATCAACTTTTTTTTTCCCAAAAAGAATAATAAAAGAGATCCCATTTTAAAAATTGTAGATGATAATAGATTTTAAATTTCTTGGTTTGTTTTTGAGGAAAAAAAGAAAATTGTGAAGTCCCAAAATAATATTTTCTTAATGTAATCTGAAGCTTTATTACAATGTCAAGTCTTCAAATGTTGTATAACCTCTTGTCGATCACAGTAATAAATATAAAATCTAGCATATTACAGATTACTTTTATTAAATTTCTAAGTAATTCGAATTTTTTATATTTTAATTCTCATATTTTAAAAATTATATTCAATATTATTTTAATATAACTAATAAAAAATATAATTTTGAAGGTGGAGGTCAAGCTTTCTATGCTTTTGGTATGGACTTAGGCTAACTTCCAGTTCTAATTTTGGTCTTAAATTTATTTAACTCGGGTTTAATTTGTTGATTTTGGATTAAGCCGAATAATATTACTAAGGTTGCTCTTATATGCTATTTAATTATCACACAACCTTTTTTTATCATATTTTGTTAATTTTTCATTCATTATAATTCTGGATCGACTTATTAAAATTTAAGAATTTTAATTTATTATTATTTTAAAAAATAAATAAATAAGAGTTATGTGATATTTAAATAATATTAAAATACATATAATTTTTAAAATATAAGTATTAAGATAAAAAATTAAATCACAAATAATCCAAATGCATTTAACAACATATCATATCATCCAAATTACGTTAGTGTTTATTGTCAAAATTATCATTTCCTTATATTGTAATTTTAGATTTAATACTTTCCAAATTTGGGACAAAATTACTGTAAAAAAATAATTAATGCATTGTTATCTATAACGGATTATTTTCATTTATTTTCTTGATCAGCAAACCTTAGTCTAATTAATTTTTTTTTCTTGATGTTATTATAAATTCCTATCTCATTCCCTTCATTTCGCACCTTGATCAGAACAGAAGCTCTTTGAGTATCAGTAGCAGTACTATCAACCATGTCGATGCAATCTCAGGCAATGTTCACACTCTTTCTGGTGCTATTCACTTTCCTCCATGTGAAGAACTCAACCTGTCAGGACTTACCTCCTTCATTTCCGCCATCTCCATCTCCTTCAGGTGAACTGTTGCCTCCATTGGAGCCTCCTTCAGGATCTGAGGTGGAGCCTCCTCCAGGAGATGCACCAACTTCATCTCCTCCAGGAGGGGACTTGACGGAATGTTTAGTAGCATTAGTTCCGGTAGAAGGTTGTTTAGCACAGATTTTTAAAGGGTTCGCTACTGGTCACCTGAACATCATCACTCAAGAGTGCTGCACGGCGATCCTTTCCATCACAGGAGATTGCTTGCTCAAGCTTTTCCATGGCGCCCCTACTTTCCCTGCAATTCTCAAGAGCTTTTGTTTGCTTCTTCCAAACCCTCCTCCTGCAATCCTCCATAGATGAAGAAGAAGAAGTTCTTCATCTTAAGTTGAAACTTACGGAGGGTATCCAATCAAGGGTTGCTGACAGGAATGTCTTTCACTTCGCTAAAAAATAAGAATTTCTTAGTTGTTTTGGTTGGGCAGATATATGATTTCTTTTGTATAATCTCATGTTGTTTGCTTAATAAAATGAAGATTACTTACTCAATCCCTCTCAATGTTCAAAAATAATAGTTAAAGATGAAGTTATAATTGAAAATCATTTATGTGATCATTATTTTAATAATTATTTATACATATTATATGTCAATTTGATTTATATGAATTATAATGACTATATATAAAATAGAGAGTGAAATTCTAATATTATCTTCTTTTTGTCACAAGTGAATCCAATATTCTTTTAGGTCATCTTGTTGCTCTTCAAGCAGCTCCAGTCATAAACAAATGACCTCATAAGAGTCTGACCATTGTGTTTCGTATATCGAAGTTTATCAATCTTGCTTGAACATCAACAAGATGACTTAAAAGAACCACGTAGAGATGTTTGTATACCAGGCACATCGTGCTCGAGCTACTACGATTCACGAGTAAGTGCAGTCAGATCGGGTCAACTTAAACCATTATGTCCATGCATGGGTTTAAGGCTTTCAACTAATCATTAAAGAAAGGATTTATGCAATGTTGTTGTGTACAATGATAGTTAGGGATGACAAGTTAGATTATGTAAATCAAATTGATCAAGTTTGATTTTAACTTAATTCATAGATTAATTATATAATAAATTAGTTCAGAGTTAGGTTATTTTCTCGTTGTTAAATTATTTTTTCCGTCTAATTTTCCAATGGACAAATGAAAATCGTCAATAACTTGCAACGGTTTATTTTTCGTCATTCTTATTTTCCTTTGTAGTGAGTCTACTTAAAATCAAGAAATCAAATCATATTTGA
Organism: Erythroxylum cataractarum; assembly: GCA_024703695.1. Classification (NCBI taxonomy): domain Eukaryota; kingdom Viridiplantae; phylum Streptophyta; class Magnoliopsida; order Malpighiales; family Erythroxylaceae; genus Erythroxylum; species Erythroxylum cataractarum. The sequence goes on along the minus strand of JANJEY010000235.1, from coordinate 1,260,849 downwards.
ACATATTCATATTTAAATATTTCAATTATTTAAAAAAATTATTTCAGGTCCAAACTCGTTTATTACTAAAAATAAAATGACATAGTGATAATATAACTTATGGACTCTTGTAGTACGTTATAGTGAAATAATTTGACAGTAATAATCCTTCAGGCTAAATTAAGGAATGCACATTAGTAATAATAAAATCGAACAATAAATATTCTTCTGAAACTCTGGTGTTTTTAACTTTAAATGCTCATGCAATGTATGTATCTTCTGGTTCTTGGAATGGATTATTTTCCAAATAGGAAATGCAATAGTAGTGAAACAGGCTGTAATCAGGAAGATGTTGATGTTGATTACACCCCAGAACTCTCTGTTACCTGCAGATTATTGCAAGTCTGATATGGAAGATGAATCATTCTTGTTAAAGCTACAAAGTAAATGTAATTTAATTATGGAGACGCATGATAATATCAATTTGTTAGGAACCTCTTAAAACGGAAGAAATCTTAACGTAATTATTCCATTCTGCTGACAGCGATCTTATAAATACTCGTCCATGTTCTTCATCTTAGTCATAACACTTTGCATTTGCTCATCTGAAAACGATAACATAAACGAAGTCTTTTGTTCATGCTAGAAATCATGTCAAGAAAATCTCTAGCAGTATTCTCATTGTTGCTGATATTGACTTCCTTCCATGTGAAGACTGGAATCTCCCGGGACTTGCCTGCATTATCTACCTCATCTGATTCACCGCCTGCAAAAAAGTCGATACCTCCAATCCCAGGAATTCCAGGGTTTCCAGGTTTTCCAGTTCCAAAGATCCCAGGATTTCCAGGTTTTCCAGTTCCAAAGATTCCAGAATTCCCGGGTTTTCCAGTTCCAGGGATCCCAGGATTTCCCGGTTTTCCGATCCCAAGGATTCCAAGTTTTCCTTTTCCAAAAATTCCAGGATTTCCAAGTTTTCCAGTCCCAAAGATTCCAGGATTTCCAAGTTTTCCAATCCCAAAGATTCCAGGATTTCCAGGAGCCCCACAATCTCCAATTCCAGGGCCTCCAAAAGGTGAAGTTCTAGAACATCAAATTCCAGAAGTTCAAGCAGCTCCACATCCTCCAAGTGCTTAGGAAGTTTCCAGGTTTCAAAATCTCTGAACTTTCTGAGAGTTCTACGCATTCAGATTGACTCGTTCTCCACATTTTCGGAAATGAAAGAACCTCTCAGTGTCGTTTAAGGCAAATTTACAAGGGTCAACGTATTAGGTAATCAGGTGTTCGTGATAGGTTGTTTTGTTTAAATTTGCCTTATCTGATCAATAATACAAAGTGTACTTTCTCTATCTTTCTCCATTTTTCATGTCCTTAAATCAGTATTATTACTTGTTCAGAACAGGTACTTACTTGAGTTTGAAGCTTAAGCTACGAACACACAACTAAACAGTCTATATAAAAGTGAGAAAAGGGGGTGTATAATCTTAAGAACACGTGTAAAGAAGAAACGAAACTGTTTCAACTTGGTCTGGCATCAAATTAAAAGATCAAAAGGACCTGATTTGAATCAATTTGATTAGTTTCAGAATCAGGTTGGATCAAAACTAAGTTTGAAATTGAATATGAGTTGAAAAATCCTAAAGTTCGATTTAACAAATATGGTTGAACTGATTGAGTATATCTAAGCTTAAATAATTTCAAGATTGTATTCACTTAGATAGTAACTAGGTAGTCTAGACCTAACTTGAAAATGTTTTTAGCTTAAACTTGAATTGAAGTTTAGTCAATCTAAGAAAAACATGTGTTGTATCAACCCTTAAAGCGTATAGGTAACCACCAAATCATATCTTTTAAGTAAATTATGTCATAAACATCTTCCTTAAAACAATATCATTTTGGTTGGTAATTTGGAAATTCAAGACTAATATGACATCATTTTAGTCCATTACATAATAATTAAGTCATTTTGACTCAATTCAAGAAAACTGACGTCACATGACTTAAATTTGAGATTAGTTTTGAATCGAGTTTAAATTTTTTATAAAAAGAGTCAAACTAAGCTAGACTGATAATAAGTTAGATCTTTGAATTACTCGTTTTTATCCCTAAACTTATTTCAACATCTTTATGAAGCAAAGATATTGATTTAGCTTGGTTATAAACTAGGAAGCCAAGACTTCTTTTCTATATAACAATGTCGGCTTGGTTTGTAAGCTCGAAACTTAAGACTAATATAATGTCATTTTAGTCGATTACACAAAAATTATGCCATTTTGAGGTAATCCAAACGAACTCATATCTCATAGTTCAAATTTGATTAGATTTTAGATCAAATTCTAAATTTTCATAAAAAGAATCAGACTAAGTTAGACAGATTATAAGTCAGACATGTTTTGTTTATTATCATCCCTAATCTTATTTCGTCATCTTTACCTTTATCGGTTAAAGATACATAGCTGGGTTATAAATTGATAGGCCAAAACTTTCTCATGAGCCCAATAAGACATCCAATGGGCCAAGCCTTAGCCTTTTAACTCCTTATAAGACACTTAGGCCTCTTTATCTCTTTTCTTTTTTCATTTTACAGCAATGGCTTCTTCTTTGCCGGCCAAGTTCTGGTCCTAATTATGCTTCTTTCTCTATCTCTCTGTCTCTTTTCTTTTTCATTTTACAGTAATGGCTTCTTCACTGCCGGCCATTTGAAACTTTCTCATCACCCCAATAGGACAAAAGGGTGCTTAGTCTTAGTCAAATTAGATCAATGTACACGAATTGGTTTGGAGTTTTCCCTTCTTAATTTAACCGTAAGTCTTGCACTTTTAGTTGCATGAAAGCTTGGCTAAAGTGAAAGACATATCATGAAGTGGGATTCTTCTCTTGAATGATAAACTATGCTACCCCTTGCCGGCTGTTATATTGAATTTTTTATTTAATTCTGAGTTATTGATTCGTTAAGTAACTTAACTTAATTACGTAATTTATAAGTTATTGTATGCATTTAATAATTTATTCAATACAGACTCAAAAGATAGTAATTACGAGTTTCGCATTATAAAATTTTAAAAATTACGAATTCATTAGTATAGAATGCAATTCATTTTTAGTATTAATATTCATGTACCCCATGCCCCATTATGGTCAAGAAGTTATATATATAGATGGTATGAAAAGAATAGGTATATTATTGCTATATAATTTCTGGTATAGGAGTGGTTTTATTTTGGACAACCTTTTAGGTCTGGTCTTAACTAACCTCCACCAAACAAAACCCTTATCTTACCTAACATTGAATGGATTAGGTGCTCGGTTTTGTTCTCTGCAAGAAACAAAAGCTCACCTGATCGATCCTCATGAAATCAAAGATAATGGAAGACGAATGAATAATGCTTCAAGTTCTCAAACACGTTAGTTAGAGAAATTGCAAATGGGGGTACCCCCCAATTCTTGGTGACAAAGACACATGGGAACTTACAGAACCTGTAAATGCAAACAACAATTTGTAAATTACGAGTTTTGGAAATGATGTTTACAAGTCTTAACAAGTCTTCATTCTCGACCAACCATCATTTTTAAAATTGAAGCAACTTCACCATTTAGACCATCCTTGGAGGGCCACATGGAGCTTTTGATCATTTGATTTCTGTATGATCTCAACAACTTTCTGGTAGTCCTGTGTGACGTACCCTTATGATAGCTTTGAAGTTCAAATTATACTCAAAAAACATTTCCTCTGTTGGAGTTAGATTGGGGTTCGAATTTGACTATTCTTAAATCACAAATAATAAAACTATAACCCGAAATTCAGAATTTAAAAATCAAATGCCAACCAAATTCATATCTCTTCCAAATCATGCTTGTTCATGAAGTGAAGAAAGGCACAGAAACCTCAAAACTTGAGAGTGGTTGATTTCTTTGGAAGTTGGAACCTTGGTTAGTTAGCTACCATTTTCATTTCACCAAGCAAAAAAAAAAGGAAATAGGCCCACTTGTTTTCTGATTTCAACTCAAAAGGCTTTAAAGAACATAACTAACTTGTTTAATTTGATTGTAGAAGAAATGAAGTGGTTTTTGCTAACTAATACATGGAGAGAAGAAATTGATTGATGTATAGATGATTGGTATATACATAAACTGTTTCTTTGTTTTGGGTTCACATGTGTATAAGCTCAAAGTTGAAACCTTTTATATCAAACAAAAGGGAAGTTACGATTTTTTTACAAGTACCCGCTATTGGCAAACCTCTCTAGCTAAGTTTTTCTCAAGTCTCTGAACTCTTATGGCTACCTTACATTCGTAGAGGAAGCCTCAGATCTTAAAGCTTGGAACTTTGTTCCAAGGTGGGTTCTCAGACTTGGCAAATGGGGTTCTGGTTTTTAGTCTGTATCTTCAGCTTAAGCTCTTTTTATGCAAGTTCACGTGCAGAAGGTGGCAATGTTGAAGGAACTATTTTTATTGATGGTAAATCCGCCATTGGAAAGATTGATGAAGATTTCATTTGTGCAACTTTGGATTGGTGGCCTCCTGAGAAATGTGACTATGGAACGTGTAGCTGGGGACATGCTTCTCTCATTAACCTGGTATGGTTATCTCAGGAATGTAGTTATGCTTTTGGTTGCTGCTAACATGTTTCTGCGTGTTCCAAGTTGATGGGAGCTAATGTCTTTCTCTCACTTATGTCACTTCATAATTTGCAGGACCTTAACGACAAGATATTAGTAAATGCCATAAAGGGTAAGCGCTAAGAAGCCGAGTTAGTTTAATTTCTGTCAGCAACCATCTGCTTCTATGCCATTTGTGGTCTGCTGATAAATTTATGTTGGTCACTGGTACAGCTTTTACACCACTCAAGATCAGACTAGGAGGCACTTTACAAGATAAGGTCATATATGACACAGAAGACAATCAGCTTCCCTGCGTCCAATTTGTTAGGAACTCGTCTGAAATGTTTGGTTTTACTCAGGGATGCTTACCCATGTACAGATGGGATGAGCTAAACTCGTTCTTCAAGAAAACAGGGTAACAGAAATCTCTATCATTTCTTGTTCATCTTTTCCCAACTACCAAAGTTTTGACTAAAAAAAAAAAATTTTCTGATTCAGGGTCAAAGTTGTATTTGGATTAAATGCTCTTGCTGGGCGGTCTATACAACCTGATGGTTCTGCAGCAGGACCTTGGAACTACTCCAATGCTGAATCTTTTATTAAATATACTGTTCAGAAGAATTATCCCATCTATGGCTGGGAGCTAGGTGAGCAGGATTTTGATATGTTCAGGCCATCACCATTAAGTCTAAAAGATATGCTTCCAAATTTTGAAGTGTAGAACAACGATGAGTTTTTTGTTTTGGAGCAGGAAACGAATTGAGTGGTAATGGAGTTGGTACCAGAATAGCAGCAGATCAGTATGCTGCTGACATAATCTCTCTATATAAAATAGTACAGAGAACTTACACTGGAATGGACTCAAAGCCACTAATAATAGCACCTGGAGGATTCTATGATGCAACTTGGTTCCAGGAGTTCCTATACATGACTGGAAATTCTGTGGATGTGATGACTCATCACATATATAATCTTGGTCCAGGTATATTTAAGAAGAAAGATTGGTTTTATGAGGTTTGAGACCTGGAGAAAACATGCCTAAATTTGACAAAGTTTCTTTCTACAGGAGTTGATGAGCATCTAGTAGAAAAGATCCTCGATCCCTCCTATCTTGATGGAGAGGCTAGTACCTTCAGTGGCCTGCAAAATATTCTCAAGACATCTGAAACCAGAGCTTGGGTAGGGGAATCTGGAGGTGCTTACAACAGTGGCCATAACCTTGTCAGCAATGCTTTTGTGTATAGTTTCTGGTAATGCAATAAGATTTGTGAAGAATGCCTTTTAGCTTAATGGTGTTGGATTCTAACTGAGAACGGCATCAACCAGGTACCTTGACGAGCTAGGTATGGCATCAACTTATGATACAAAATCCTACTGCAGACAGTCACTGATTGGTGGAAATTATGGCTTACTCAACACCACTACTTTTGTACCAAATCCAGATTACTACAGGTAAAAGAAAACAGTAGAGCCTCTTGCCATTGTGTCCAACAAACAAAAAGCCAACCTTGAAGTCTCAAATGGTTGGTATTTGGGTAGTCCTGACATGCTTAGACACGAGGGTAGAGACTGTAATCAGGAGGTTCAAGAGATTATGTACTAGAATATTATGAAAGTGGATAATTTGAAGAGAGAGAAAGGGAATCAGTAGATGGGATTTGAACTAGTTAGCATAGTTGGCTTTATCAATGGAGCTTTGTCACTGATCAAATTCTCTATTAGTCATAAAAATACGCCAAGCTAGGATTTATTGAACCCTACATTGGGATCTAATGGCTGGGACTGGCAAGGTTTATGAGAAAATTCACCAATATTTGCTCTCTTTGTTGCAGTGCTCTTCTTTGGCATAGACTGATGGGAAGAAATGTTCTGTCAACAACCTTTTCCGGGACAAAATCGATACGTGCATATGCACATTGTGCAAAAAAATCTGTGAGTCAAGTTTATACAGCAGTTATGCAACCAGCATCACCCTTTCTATTCTAATTGAATCCATTAACTTGCAGAAAGGAATCACCTTGCTTCTAATCAACTTAAACAACACCACAACTGTTCAAGTCAATATAGCTTTTAACAGTACTTGGATACAACAACATAGACCCAGTCATCACAGGTCTCATAGGCCACACAAAAGAAAGGTTCTGCATCAACGTTCTGCAAATGGATTAACAAGGGAGGAATACCATCTAACAGCAAAAGATGGAAACTTACACAGCCAAACCATGTTACTCAATGGAAACATATTAACTGTAAATTCATCTGGAGACATACCTTCGATGGAGCCTGTCTATGTGAATTCATCGAACCCCATTGTTGTTGCTCCTTTCTCTATTGTATTTGCTCACCTGCCTAAGGTCCTGCCTGCTTGTTGGTAGATAGGGTTGTGTGAACACAAGTTGGTTCCTTCCAGGCGGCTGACCGATAAGAGGTCACACAGCAGCACATATTACATTCTTTTTCCCCATGAAGAATGAAATTCAAATTGCATTTGGTATATTACTAAAGTTTTTCAGTTGTTCCCAGAAGGAACGAGACCAGGCCCTGAATATGAGGAAGAGTTCCATAGGAACTTGTTTACTATTTTTCTGAGGTCCATCGTCATGCAATTCCAACAGATATGAACTGTCTTCACTTTTTGTGAGAGATTTTATTCTTTCAAAATAGAATAAATAATGTACACATAGAGGAAGATCAAAAACAAATTTGATATAGAATGAGGGCTGTCTAAAATCCCTTTGGTCATTTATGTAACTATCTATTGAATTAGTACATAGATGGCTACTATATTTTGTGTAGGGATGCAAATAATCATGCCTATTTATGGTGGAAGGAGTCACTTTCCAGTAGACATTGTAAAGAAATCAGATAGTAAATGTGGAAGTGGTTCTCAAATTCTCACACCCCAACGATGAAATCCAATCACAAGAGGGATCAAACTCAATCTTTGACGGAGAAGTTTTGAGGTCTACTGCTGGCAAATGCCAACCACACCATTGTACCAGTCAAGTAAAAGAAGATGGATGGTGCGAACAATGATATCTACACAAGAAGAATGAGGGTAAGAACATAAACATACAGGCAAAGGGTACACGTGCATTTGGAACTTCCAACCAAGTATACAATTGATAGGGGAATTTAAGTTTACTTACACTCCATGAGTGAGTTGTATCAAGTAAATAACCAGTCAAGGCAACACCTATGATTCCAGGCACGGCTCCAACAGTGTTGGTAATACCCTGAGCATCAAGTTTCAAGGGAAAACTTCTCAATTTGACTTGAACTAAATTAACAGTTCTAAAACAAGAACCTTTGATGTATAGTGAAGTATAAGCATCAGGGCTTGTGATGTTTCATACCAGCAATACACTTGCATACTCACGAGACATATCTTGATGGGTACAGTAAAGTCCTAGACAAAAATGAAAATATAGAAGTGGAAGTCAGGTTTTAAAAGAAATAAAGACCACTTTAATCCTTCATTATCATTCTGGCCATTAAATATTTCCCTACCAGACAATGCAAAGCTGGAAAGGGCCAAGCCAGTAGTGAGAATCCCCACAACCTCCCATGGGGGCAATCCTAGATCAACTGAAGAAAGAGTCATGCAAACAGCAGGAGACAAGAAAGCAATTGTTTGGCAAATCTTTCGGACCTACAAAACATGAATCTCAACTTATAGCCTAAGTAAAAGAACCTATTAAGTAATCTTGTATATTGAAAAGATTTAGATAAGATCGTAAATGATATTGAGATATCATGCATTGTCTCAGTACCGTTGTGGTTTCAACACCATTGGCAATCAAGTTGTCTGCAAACTGTGAGGCAATGCTTGTCACAAAAAGTGAAGCCAAAGGAGGAAGGATGGAAACCTGAAATAGTTCACAAATTAGTACATTATGTATATCACATTTAGAATTCTAAATGTAGAATTGCAAAGTTAACTTCCATAGACTTCTCAAATACTCGATGGAAAATGCATCAAATAGATGAGATTTTAACAGCAACAGAAGGCAACAATTTAATTCTCTTTTTCTGGGATTCAGATCATGGGGCTTATTTAACACAGGCAGGTATTTTTCCTGGGTAACTGAAAGCTCTGAAACAAAACACAAGTTTTTCGATCATACCCAGGCAGCTTCTGTCAAATTCAGGCTCAGCTCCTCACTGCACGGAGTGCCAATTAAAAGTCTGTGAGTACAAACATGCAAAGAACACTGAAGACAGATTTCACAGATGTTAAAAACTTGAGAGTGTTATTGAAGAAAATTGGCGCTTTTTAAAGATTACTCTTTGCAATGTTAATAATGATTTAGAATGTTGACAAAAGAAATTAAAAGGGTGAATAGCTTGTAGACATGCCTAAAGTACGTGGGAATCCAAGATAAGCAAGTGTAGTGACCCCAACTTCCACAGAAGTGAGCATAAATCATAGCCCACACAGCTCGACTTTGAAAAAATGCCTTCCACGGTACTTCCTGTTAATCCTAGCAGTTAAGAAATAATGGTCTGCAGAATGATAATTAACATGAAAGCACCTCCTTACTACATCTAAACTATCAGTAATATTTTCTTCAACTGCTAAGAGACTAGTTATACATATACTGTCGAAATGATAGCTTTCCAATCAGTTAGGAAGCAAAGAGACAAGCATACCTTCAGTGAGCCTCCCAGATCAACAAGAGTCCATGGCTTTTCCTCATAAACAGATTGGGAAGCTGTTACATTACATTTCTAGTTACTACAATGTAGGAGGATCTCTGGTCATCTGATTATTTACTTAGGGTTTTCTCTAATGCAATGTCAGATGCAATGTCAGTACAAACCAATGCTTGATTCTAATTCATGCTACCAGTCCATGAGTTGCAACATCTTTCACTTAAAAGCATTTTGTGCCATTTTTCTTCTTGTGAGTTGCAGCAGTAATATGAAAGTACTGACAATAACAGTACAGGAAATGGTGCAATCATAGTCAGAAACTAGAATAGATGTTTGAATGAAAATAATTCAACCCTTCCAGACCAGACTTTACGGAAATAAGTTATCAACCCAAACAATCAAGTAAAAATGAAGATAAAGTACTCACATGGCATGGATTCAGTGGTACTGAAAGCCTGTCCATCTTTAAGAAACTGAAACCCCAAAAACCTTGACAAATTTTGTTGAATTAGGTCAAACTTGAGTCCGTTCTACTCAGAACACCGTTAGCAATCTAGTCAATCAAGGAAAAAAAAAAGCTAGAGAACTCGAACATTATCTTTTATTTAGCATATGTGGAAAGACCTCTTTTCACATAACTCAATTTTGAAAGAAACTTTGTTTATAAATTAGGAGTAGGAAACTACAGGAATTCATGAACTTGGTTCCAGTTACATACCAGCCTATGCCGAGAAGCCCAAATATGTAGAACACAGATTCCCAACCCAAATTCTGAATGAGTGGCGGAGCTAAAAGAAGCCTGCATTTTTTCTTCCAACCGTTAACAAATAATCAAATATGGGGTTACTCAGCACCCCAACAAAGATAATTGCCTTTAAGCCTACATGTTATTGATGAAAGTAACGAGATTTGTGATTAAATACGCACTAAACAAACAATTTAGTACAGAGACCCTAACAACTATTGAATGTTTCTGTTGGAATAAAGAAGAATGCAATAGTACAAAATAATGCAGACGCAATGGATTTGATATTCTTCTAATACTCCCAGAAAATATTGTATCATACACCTGCTGAAACATACCCTGTAACACTTCCAAAACTAAGTCCACCAAAGACAATTGCTACAGCCCTTGAACGTTCTTCTAAAGGTATTGACCTGCGGCAGTTGATCAATAGCATTAAGAAGGAATAAAGAATCTGATAGCTCTATACCTCTAATGGAAAATTAGCAGTACAAGTATGATGATAAGCAGCCTTAAAAACATCAATTCATAAAATTCAATTGAGCAAGTCACAATGTATAAGAGAGATTTTGTTTTAAACTGTACATCGGTCAAGCTATTAATCCTGATCATCTGCACAGCAAAAGTGAAGTCCCTTAGATTTTGACAGCAGAATTGATAGCAATATGGATCCTAAACCCATATTGACATATGCTAGGAGGAAGAAGAGGAACATGGGCCACAAACCCATGCT
>JANJEY010000235.1:1232766-1250038 GCA_024703695.1 Erythroxylum cataractarum | reverse complement strand
ACCAATTTGTTGAGTAATGATGTGCCATTCAATTTCGACCAATCTTGTGTTGATGCATTTTGCAGGATTAAGCAAGCCTTGACCTCGCCACCTATTCTTCAATCTCCGGATTGGTCCCTACCCTTTGAAATCATGTGTGATGCTTCGGATTATGCTGTGGGAGCTGTTTTACACCAAAGAAGGAACAAGGTGGCCCATGTGATCTATTATGCGAGCAAGACGTTGGACGATGCTCAAATCAATTATGCCACGACTGAAAAGGAGTTGTTAGCTGTAGTCTTTGCAGTAGACAAATTCAGGTCATATATCGTGGGCTCGAAAATGATAGTCTACTCGGATCATGCAGCTATTCGCTATCTACTTACGAAAAAGGACGTTAAACCAAGGCTTATAAGATGGGTCCTTCTCCTTCAAGAGTTTGACCTTGAAATTCGTGACAAAAAGGGAGCTGAGAATTGGGTCGCAGATCACCTCTTGAGGCTCACTACAGATCAGAAGGAACCCCTTCGAGAAGAACCACTGATTAATGACTCCTTCAGTGACGAGCATTTGTTCAGCTGTGCATATTTATCAGATTTGTGTTATTCATTACAAAAGATTGTTGCAATAACATTAAAAGTTCCATGGTATGCTGACTATGTAAATTATCTTGTTTCAGGAGTCTTGCCACCTGAATTTACCTTCCAGCAGAAGAAGAAGTTCTTTTCGGAGCTCAAGCATTATATATGGGAAGAGCCCTTTCTTTTTAAGCGTTGTGGTGATGGGGTGATCCGAAGATGTTTACCAAGTGAAGAGGTAGGAGCTGTCCTTAATGACTGTCATGCATCCCCCTATGGAGGCCATTTTATTTATGAAAAGACGACAACAAAGGTTCTCCAAGCGGGATTCCATTGGCCTACACTTTTCAAGGATGCAAAAAATTTTGTGTAAGCATGTGACAAATGCCAGAGAGCTGGAAATGTTTCTCGAAAACATGAGATGCCCCTTAAAGGAATTTTGGAGGTTGAACTTTTTGATGTTTGGGGGATAGATTTTATGGGGCCACTACCGTCTTCTCTTGGGAACAAATATATTCTTGTAGGGGTCGACAATGTCTCCAAATGGGTGGAAACAATTGCTACACCAACTTGTGATGCCAAGGTAGTCATTAGATTCCTCAAGAAAAATATTTTTACCATGTTTGGCACTCCTCGGGCCATTATCAATGATAGGGGAAGTCATTTTGTCAACAGTTCCTTTGCCAACCTTTTGAAAAAATATGGGGTATACCACAAGTTAGCATTGGCCTACCACCCTCAGTCTAATGGGCAAGCTAAAATTTCAAATAGGGATATTAAGAGCATCTTGGAGAAAAAAGTTAACACTTCAAGAAAAGATTGGTCTTTGAAGTTAGATGATGCTCTCTGGGCCTATATAAATGCGTACAAGACTCCAATTGGAACTACTCCATTCAGACTAGTGTATGGGAAATCGTGTCACCTTCCAATCGAGCTAGAACACAGAGCATATTGGGCTATTCAGAAGCTTAATTTGGACTTCAAAGCAGCTGGAGAAAGGCGTTTGCTTCAGTTGAATAAGTTGGAGGAGCTTCGCTTGGATGCTTATGAGAATGCCCGAATCTATAAGGAAAGAACGAAGAGATGGCATGATTAACATATTATCCAAAGAAAGTTCAAGGAAGGAGATTTGGTCTTGCTGTTTAATTCACGACTCAAGCTATTTTTCGGGAAGTTAAAGTCGAGGTGGTCGGGACCGTTCAAGATTGTTAAGGTTTATACTCACGGTGCGGTAGAAATTGAGGATCCCAAAACTGGAGTATTTAAGGTTAATGGGCAGAGGTTAAAGCCTTATCTGGCTGGATTTCCAATAGAAACAGGGATCACTCAATCCCTCTCCAACCCTGACCCTTGAGCAACCATTTGGCCAAGTCAAGCTAAGGACTTTAAATTAGCGCTTCTTGGGAGGCAACGCAAGTTTCACACCTTCGTTTTTTGTTTTATTTTTATTTTTATTTTTATTTTTATCTTTATCATGTTTTTTCTGTACCTTAAATTCACGTTCCTTTTTGTGTTATTTACAGGAAATTGGACCTTACAAGTGACTTTTGATGGGGAGAATTACACTTCTGAAGAAAATGATTCCAACTCATTACAGGGACGTTCTTTGTGCCTTTTTCCCATGATGTAGCATATTATTGAATTTTGCGGCTGTTTGTGTTTGAGTTTGATCTGCAGCATTTCTAAATTATAGGATTGCATCATCCTGCATAGCCTATGCATGCGGTTGACTGTTGACATTCGCTTTGTCCTTAACTGTGCATATCCATGCTTACTTACATACTTCAAATTGTGCCTGCGCATCTTGACATTGAGGACAATGTCCTATCTGAGTTTGGGGGTGAGGGGTGAGCATTATTTTCATCAATTTTTCAAAAAAATCATCATTTTAAAAAAAATCAAATTTTTTTTTAAATTTCCATTTTAGCATAATTTTTCAAAAAAACATTTTTCCATTTTTTTCTCTTCATTAATAAAAGCTTTACACAAGGAAACCCGCCTCACTTTTGAAAAATTGAGAATTACTTGGGACCTAATTGGGTTTACCTTTATAAGGTTTGTGGATAGAATGTTCCGGATTAGTGCTCGGTTTCCAATTGTTTAATCATACTCATATTCGTTGATTTGAGTCTTTTCATCCATTTTGTTTGAGTTTTGATTATCCATTAAATTTTTAGGCAAGTTGGAACATAGTGAGATCTCACCAATCCTAGAACAAGTTCTCTAGGCTTATCGAGGTGAAATATGAGCACAAATTTGATAAGGAAGTGATTAAGGCAAATTTCTTTGAATTATGAACCACCATCCAATTTTGGCTAAAAATAACCCTATATTCCCTTTGGAGCCAAGTTGAGCCTAAGTAAAATTCCTATTTCTTTGGCACCCTCATTTAACCAAGCCATAAGCCAAGCATTCCCTACCTTTCATGTGGAAATGATTATTTAGGAGTAGGTTATGTGGGGGGTTAAAAAAATGAAATAAAAGAAATAAAAGAAAAAAAAAGAAGAAAAAAAAGAGCAAGCAAGTATTTTGCAAGTTATCGTCCCTAGTATACAAGAAACTGAGTTTGGGGGGAGAGTCAATTATTTGGAACTTGGAAATTCATTGAAATTGAGTTAAGTCTTGTAATAGTTATCGTTTTAATAACATGTTGTCATGTTGAGTTTTGTCATTCTTAAAAAACAAAAACAAAACAAAAACAAAGAAAAAATCTTCCTTGTTTCCTCGGTTTTACTTGCTCCTTAAAAAAAAGGTCTCTTACATTTTCCTATTTCTTGAATAATTATTTCCATTTCATTTGAGCTTTTATCCTTTTCTTTGGTCTAAGCTAATTTTAAACCCCAACGACCCCATTACAACCCTAATAAGACCTTTTGATCCTTTGAGAAGGAGTGCTAAAAATTAATGGAGATGGAATGGAGAATTTTGCCTATGGAATTGGTTAATTTGATAATACCTTTAGAGTCTCTTGGGTTGTAAATTGCCTTTGAATTTATTTGGCTTTTCTCTACTCTTGTGAGTTGGTTGGTTTTTAATTAGACTTGAATGAAGGAGTGTGTGTTTGAGCGAGCATTGGTATCCTTACACTATGAAAGTGGGTATGGTTTGATAAGTAGCTAAAGGTAAATTTTGATTAGTTACTACAATTCTGAAAATTCCAATTGTTGAGTGTTCCTTAATCTATTTCAAACAATTTTTCTTGATTTTGCTTAGGGACAAGCAAAAGTTTGAGTTTGGGGGCATTTGTTAAAGACATTTTTATCATTAGAATTAATGTCATTTTTCCTTAATGTCTGGATTAATTATTGGGTTTTATATATACTTTTCCTGCTAAATTGCTTAGTTCGCCTGAATTTGTATTTATAATTGTCCTGTTTAATTTGCAGGAAATGCACTTGATTTTAGTTGTAAAGGGCCACAATTGTCCAAGGCAAAACGCTGGTAGAAAAAAGGAGCATTAAATGACGCTACAGGGAGACATTTGATTATGGAGAAAATTAAGAGTTGGCGGCGCAGGGATAAGAAAGCAGTCAAAGGAAAATTTGCTAGAGGGCTCATCCAAGGGGCTACCACGCATGCAAGGAGAGATCTCTCCAAGGAAATAACGCAAATCACCAAATCATTAAGACAGCTAGTGGAGTGGTTCAAGACAAAGAGAAAACAAACTAATTCACGTTGAGAGGACAGGAGCAGCAGGCGTGAACATCAAAAAAACAAAGAAGGCACACATATTAATTAGGGAGAACTCACTTATTATTAATAAAAAAACTCCACTCATAGGAAGGGGGCTATCTACGTTACACATAAGAGGGATCTCCATTTTGTTTTACTCACTCATATAATTCACTCCACTCACTTTACATGGGGAGAGTTTTCAACGTTACACAACAACACTTTCACCAACGTTATACACTGCAGCACTAGCTGGGAGCTCTTCAACGCTACTTCATTAGCTATCAACGTGGCAAGAAAAAAAAGGAAGCTCCACCATTAAGCTCTCACTCTTCAAGAAAGGCACGCACATTACAAAGGGGGACGTTACACACAAAGAGGGGGCTCCACTTTTCTTTACAAGATTACTCTCCACTCACCAGCAAGGAAGCAACAACGTAACACCATCTAGATACACCAAGAGGGGGGCTCCATTCACTCAACAACCAAGCACTAACGATAACTCCCCATTCACTCAATTTTGGGCACCAACGTTAGACACTGCAGAACACCAACAGAGGAGCTAAGGTGACAGTGTTGAAGATGCATACACAAAAGGAGGGAGGCACCACCAAAGTAACAACGCAGTCAGGAGACGCACCAACAGTGAGGGACGCAACCATTCCTAAACTCATTTATTTTTATATTCTATTGTGTCTTTCTATGTTGTTTGCTAATCCTGATTTATGTGGTCTTCATCTTATTATGAGTGAGTAGTTTTTCCAAAGCTTCAAGGTTGGGCTGAAGCTTTTAGCTAATTTTATGGACTAAAATTTTAGTTGATTTATTTGTATGGATTTTTGGTTTGATTTCTCTGTTTGAAATTGATTTTGCTAGTATTGTATTTGGCCAATCATTACTTGACGTTAGTTGTTAATTGAAGAATCGATAGGTGAAAATTAATAACAGAACTCTAAACAGAGAACTTATAAATTTCAGATTTAGACATAAACTGAATTTATGAGAGAAAAAAACCAGGTTAGCAAAGAACTTAATGGGTTACGCTTGATTGCTAGTTTACGATAGTAAATTAGGATTATTGCGTAATACTCCTTTGATACCTTGAAAAATGATCTAAGAAACTCTAGGCTCAACCTTCTATCAACCAAAAATTCGCCTAATAAATTGACCCAGGTAAAGTCTATAGAAAACGCTAAAAGTGGAACCATCCTTGAAGCTTACCACATTCCATCTGTAAAAAGCCCTAGAAATATTCATAAATTTTCTTTAGCTTTGATTTTGTTATTTTTGCTAGTTAAATTTCTTAATTTAATTCCCCATTTTTACATAATCTCTTAGTCCAATTAATTGAGTGATCCAAGCCTAGTACTTATACAATTACTCCCTGTGGGACGATATTATAATGTACTACTTGAGACCCGTAAACTTGCGGAATCAAATTATTGAGCTTAGGCTTCATCCCACACCACATTTCATACGGTGTCTTCTCATCAAAGACCCTGGAGTAGAGTCTATTTATCAAGAAACAGGCAGTATGTGCGGCTTCAGCCCAGAACCTCTCGGGAAGTTTCTTCTCTTCTAACATACACCTCACCATCTCCACGACAGTCCTATGCCTTCTTTCCACCACCCCATTTTGTTGAGGGGTATAGGATGTTGTTAGCTGATGTTTAATCCTTGCTTTCCAGCTCACCATCTCAAATTTATCTGAAGTGAATTCACCTCCATTGTCAGTTCTTACTGACTTGATTTTTCTGCTGCACTGATTTTCCACAAAGCTCTTAAAATCACCGAAAATGTCAGCTACCTCACCTTTATTTTTAAGACAATAAAGCCAAGAGAACCTAGAGTAGTCATCAATCATTAGTAAGAAATACCTGCTACCACTCATTGATTCTTCAGGCATTGGTCTGCACACATCCATGTGTATCAATTGTAGTGGTTCAGTAGCTCTCCATGAAGATCTAGGAAATGGCAGTCGTGTTTGCTTTCCTTTAAGACATGTTGTACACTGAATTTCATCACCTAGCTCTGCCGAAAGGTCTACTGCCATTTTCTTTTTTTTCCACTTCATCAAGTCCTCTCATATGGAAATGACCCAATCGTCTATGCCAAAGATCTGTTAATTGAGCATCACTCACCATGGCAATTTGTTGAACTTCTTCCATTTTCAGAAAAAAAAAAAACACTTATTCTTTACTTTCACTCTGAGAATCTCCTTTCCTGCTAGATTTATGATTCTGCATTCATCATTTTCAAAGATCACTCTAAAACCTTTCTCAATGAGTTGTGCAACACTGAGAAGGTTATGGTGTAACTTAGGCACAAACAAAACATCAGAGATTGTGCTAAGTCCTTCTCCAGTACAAACTTCAACCACTCTTTCCCTTCCACTGAAATGCACTGTCCATCACCAAGCTTGAAATTTGCACTGAAAGATCTATCGTACAACCACTATCTATGATCCACTCAGTTGAGGGGTTCTCCACCAAATCGCAGGTAATCACAAAAAGTTGCTCCTCTTCTTCAACAACTTGAGCCTCAACCGAAGAATGACTAGACTGTTGTTTATAGATTGCCTCCATATGGCCCTTCTGATTACATTTTCTACATATTACATCGGGTCTCTTCCAACATCTGTAAGCCAAATGATTTGACTTACCATAGTAAGGACATGGGTTATACTTCGCATTTTTTATCTCCAGATTGCATCTTGGATTGGCTCTTATGATGATTCTGGTTCTTCTGTGTCTTGGAGGCTCCCTTCGACCACTTCTTCTTAGACTTTTTTTTATCAGCATTTTTGTGGATGCTTTATAAGCACCTTCTGAAATATCGCCCTTCCTCATCAGATGTCTCTGCTCCTGTGCCTGCAATGCACTTACAACTTCAGCTAGCTTTATACTAGACATGTCTTTTAAGTTTTCCAGTGAAGCAATAGTCGCTTCATATTTTTCTAGAATAGAGATCAACAACTTCTGGACAATTCTTTCATCCTTGAATTCGACGTCAAGAAGCCTTATTTGATCAACTAATTGACATAACTTTTCCGCATAAACCTTGACAGACTCACCTTCTGTCATCTGAAGTTTATCAAATTCTCTCATGAAACTAAGCACTTTCATGTGCTTGACTCTTTCATCTCCCCGATACTCTTCTTTCAAGAAGTCCCAGGTTTTCTTTGCTGAATCCACCTTTATGATTCTTGTAAAAATAGAGGGAGCTAACGCTTGATACAGACAAGATCGGGTACGAGCTTTCTTGATGATCCCCTCCCTCAACCACCTCAGTTGAGGTATGGTCGCATCCTCTACAGGCACATCAACTGCGTAATCATCTTCAACAAGTTCCCACAGATCTTGTCCTTGCATATATACTTCCATTTTGATTGCCCAGACTGCGTATCCTTCACCATTAACCACCGAAGGCTGTAGGCCCTGAGATAAGTTCTCAGCCATCTCTGATGAACTTCTCAAAATCACAGCACTTCAATAACTTACCAACGTCGAATCTTCAAAAAAGCTCCTCACTTAATCAAGCACTCACAGGTCCCTCAAGAAATGATTCTCTGATACCAATTGTAGTCGTTATCTGTCTATCATGTACGAAACTATAAGGCTATGCTACTGAAATTTTAGAGAGATGAAGTTAGAGTGAGAAAGAATACAGAAACAGGGGTGAACAGATATATAGTTTTCAAAGGCTCAACAACTAGTTGAGGTTTTTTCTGATTTTATTGATATTAAAAAACAAAATGTGTATACAACTTCTGTAAACTCATGATATTTATAACAGCTATTAACTATCATTTAACAGCTAACTCGACTGTCTCTTCTTGATTTTTTTAAAACGATTCTTTTTGTCTTTGTATGACTTGCATGTACGTTCTTTACGTCTGGATTTCTGAAACATCTTCTACACAACTAACCGCTTTACCTTTGTCTAGTTTGAATCTCTAAAGTACTTTATCAATGTACTTCTCTTGTGAAAACCATAGTTTCTTGACGCTTTTATCTCTGATAATCTGCATGTCAAGAATCTACTTTGTTGATCCCAAGTATTTCATAGCAAAAGACTTATCCAACTGTTTCTTTATAGTGTTGATTCTAGAAACATTCTTACCAACAATCAACATATCATTAACATAAAGTAATAAAATAATGAAATCATCATCAGAGAATTCCTTCACGAATACACAGTGATCTGAAGTAGTCTTCTTGTAGCCTTGCTCCCCCATAATAGAATCATTGTCTTGGTGACTATTTTAGACCATATAGACTCTTCTTTAGTCTACAAACATAGTCTTTTTTTCCCTTTTTCACGAAACCCTCTGGTTGCTCCATATATATCTCTTCTTCTAAATCTCCATGTAGGAAGGTAGTTTTGACATCTATTTGTTCAACCTTCAAATTAAAACTTACGGCTAGCCCTAGCACTGTATGTATGGATGTTATTTTCACCACTGATGAAAATATCTCATCAAAGTCAATACCTTTCTTTTGATTGAATCCTTTGACCACTAATCTTGCTTTGAATCGAGGATGGTCGTTGTGTTCTTCATGCTTAATCCTGAACATCCATTTATTATTCAATGCTCTTTTGCCTTCTGGCAACTTCACCAATGTTTTATTCTCATGCAAGGATTTCATCTCGTCTTACATGGCTTCTTTCTATTTCTTCTAGTGTTCATCATTCATAGCTTCTTCAAAGCTTTCTAGTTCTCCCCCGGCAATCAACATTACATACTGATCAACTGAATATCTAGTAGATGGTTGTCTATTTCTACTAGATCTTCGTAATGAGATTGGAGAATCTTCAAGTGCTGGTGGTTGAATGTGAACACTATCATCATACTCTGGTTCAACTTCATTGGGGGCATCTACATTATCAGCTTCTAGCTGATCATTATGTACTTCATCTCTAACTTGTCTCAGAACCATTGTTGGAAGATTCAATCGGAAGCTTGTTGATTCATCATCAGAGCTTGGAACTTCCTTCTCCGCCTTGTTGATATCTTCAATAGTTTGATATTCAATAAACATAGCATCACGACTCCTAATAAGTCTTTTCTGCACCAGATCATAAAACCTATAGCCAAATTGATCTTGTCCATAACCAATGAATACACACTGTCATGTCTTGATATCAAGCTTTTTCCTTTCATCTTTGGGAATACGGACAAAGACCTTGCAACCAAAGACCCGCAAATGGTTATAGGAAACATCCTTTCCTGATCACACCTTTTTTGAAATTTCATACTGGAGAGGAACACATGGTGAACGATTTAATGCATAAATAGTTTTAAGTAAAGCTTCACCCCAAAATACCTTAGGGAACTTTGAATGTAAAAGTAGACATCAAACTCTTTCCATCAAAGTCCTGTTCATCCTCTCAGTTAGGCCATTCAATTGCGGTGTATTTTGTGGAGTCATTTGATGTCGAATACCATACTCTTTACAGTAAGCATCAAATAATCCGATATACTCTCCACCATTGTCTGTCCGAATGCGTTTCAACTTCTTCCCAGTTTGTCTCTCAACTGAGTCGTGAAATTATTTGAACACATCTAGCACTTGATCTTTAATCTTCAGAGTATAGGCCCACGTTTTCCTGGAATGATCATCAATAAAAGTCACAAAGTATTGTGCATTACCGAGTGACTTTGGCAATGATCCACACAAATCTGAGTGAATTAGATCTAGAACATTCTTCATTCTGAATGGAGGAGAACTCTGGAAAGAAATCCTGTTTTGTTTCCCTGTTAGACAATCTGCACATTTCTTCTAATGTATCTGATTTAGACCAGATAACATATTCCTTTTTACAAGTTGACTCATCCCTTTCTCACCAATGTGGCCTAGTCTTTTATGCCACAAATCAATTGTATTATTATTCTCCACTGTATTGACAACATCACTAGAGAGCTTTGCTTGCATCATATACAATCTTGAGTGCTTCTGACCTCTGGCCACTACTAAAGAGCCCTTAGTAAGCTTTCATTTTCCTTTTCCAAAAGTATTTCGGAAACCTTCATCATCTAGCCTGTTTACACACACATATCATAAATATACCTGACATATTTCAACAACGATCTTGAATCATTCGTTGTTTCTAAAGAAACATCTCATTTGCCAACAACATTTGACATATTTCCGTTTGCCATCTTAACAACACCATAATTCCCAGGTGTGTAGGATGAGAAAAATTGTCTGTGAGATGTAACATGAACAGCAGCTCCACTGTCAACTATCCAACTTGTTTCTTGCGACACTAGGTTGACTATCTCTGTATCAATAACAAGGTTGAATACATCAATAAGGTTACTTTGTTCATCATCACTACTTTCGTCTTTCTTCACATATTTGCCTTTTTTCTTCTTCAACTTTTAGCAAAATTTCATGATGTGGCCCTTCTTCTTGCAGTAATGACATTTCACATTTACATATTTGTTTAACTTTCCTCTACTCTTGTCTCTGGACTTTGGACCTCTGAATTGGCTCTTTCCTCTATTTTCTGTAAGCAAAACATTTGAATGTGATGAAGAGATTGCAAACTGTGATTTACATCTCATCTCTTCATTTAGTATACTGCTTTTAACAGACTCTATATTTAATACATCATTTGGTGCAGTATTTGTCAAAGATACCTTCAAAGTCTCCCAAGACTCTGGTAATAAAGTTAGCACCATCAAAGCAATCACCTCGTCGTCAAACTTTATGCCCGTCTTTGAAAACTGATCAATCATTCCTTCCATATTGTTTAAATGATCAACTACAGAAATACCCTTTCGGTATTTTACCTGCATCAATTTTGTCGGATAAAATAATTTGTTGTTGCTGATCTTTGAAGCATATAGCTGCTCCAGCTTATTCCACAACGTTCTTGCATGAGTCTTGTTACAAATGTGATTCTACACATTATCATCGACAAATTGTCGAATATAACTACACGCTCGTTCATTCTCAAACTCCCAATCTTCGTTGGACATCTCCTTATGTTTAGTTATTAAAAATACCGACAAATGCATCTTTGTAATCATCAAGAGATCCTTCATCTTGGTTCGCCATATACGGTAGTTAATATCGGTTAAATTGATCATTTTTCTCGTCTTCACCTCTATTTTCCAAATTAAGCCAAATTTGAAAAAACTGATCTCAAATATGGAATCAAGACGACAAAATTTGACAAAAAAGATATTTTCTAAATTTTCACCACGTGATCGAAATAGTGTCGTCGGACCCTACTGGAATAGGAACTGTAGGACCAATAAATAGTAACTTGTAAATAGTGATGTTGTCGAACCCCACTGAAATAGTATTACAAGACCCGGTAAATAGTAACTTGTGAATAATACCACAAACAGTACCACGGGACCCAGTTACTATTGCTGCATAATGTGTCACTTTGTAAATTTATTAAAACAATATAAAAGTACTATTCATCGCCTTTGTCATTTTACGTCAACTTTTCAAACGGATCACGCTAAAAAATTCGTTGTAATTTTGTCTTCCCGATGACGTGCTTCTTTTCAAAAAATACCTTCAATGAAAACACAGCTTTGATAACACTTATTGGGCGCAGTGGATGTATTTTGTGAAAAAAGAAAAAGAAAAATAAAATTAGAAAAATGGACAAAATTTTAATGTATTTCACCTTTAACTTTGAGCTACGTCCACGGACAAAACTCAGAATAAATCTTCCACTATTACAAATGGTAGATATACGGAGACAAAACCAAAATAGTGGCTCACAAGGTGTTTCTCAACCTAAAAATACTAACCTAACTATTTTGTCATTTACCAACCCTTTAGAAATATATTTCATAACTTCAGAGTATTTGATTTGCTCTGATTTTCTCTCCCTGATTTTCTGTATGTTTTTTTGAAGCAGTCACTCCACCGCGTGCTGTCTTTTTACATTTCTTTCAAATAATGCGGCATCGAAATCGGTGCTGCAATTTTTGATCAAACATGGCGTCCCTTTATGTGAAGAGGGACCCATTTCTAACAATCGGGTAGCAGTTCCTTGAGAAAAACATATTAAGGTAATTCTTTTGCTTCTTGTTATCCATCAAGCATATACATTCTCAACACTTACAGTATTTAGTTAAAACAACCAGAATACTTTAAGAATATCACATTATTCCTAATTTACTATTTGGCATCATACAAATTAATCGTGCAATACAAGAAGCCGAGCTCAATTGCTTGAATCATTAAGATGCTCCAAAGAAGTTGAATCATTTGGAGACACTTTGGATGAGAAATCCTCTGAGACTTGATACTTGCCAAGCGGTCAAGTTCTCAGAACACTGCGTAAATTCTCAAAGTTCCTTCTTCAATGATTCAAAAGCCAACTCTAACCCCTCCTTCTGCTCCATTGCATTAGCATTGTACATAATAGGCCATAATCCCCAACTGCTTTTTCCACCAAATTCAACAAAGTTTCCTAACCTTTAGTGTTTATTGGATTTGACTCCACTACCAACTTTTCAAAAACTCTTCCTATTGTGTGTGTAATAAACTGGAAGCTAGCTGCATGAAGATCATGTTCTGCGCAAAAACATCTCAACCATTCTGCATCCTTCTCGAGCAAAAATATCAAAAATATCATAGGTTTCTTTCAAAATAACTCAATTTTGAAATAACTTCGTTTATAAATTAGAAGTAGGAAATTAAAGGAATTCATGAACTCGGTTCCAATTACTTACCAGGCTATGCCAACGTTACAGTCTAATTGTCCCACATTGGCAATAAAAGAGGTTGATGTGGAGTTTATAGACTTATGAGTTCTCCAACTCTTTAAGCTAGGTTCTGGAGTTGGCTCTCTTATAAGACCTATATCAGTTGTTATCAGAGCTAACACTACTCCTTCAAGTCCTCGTGCCACACTCACAGGTGGTAACTTTGGTATTGCAGTGTTCGCCCAAGCCTAAAAAAGGTCTAGCACACAGTTACCCCGCGGGTGCATAGATAGTGATGTCAGTATGACAGTGTTCTTTCAAGGCTAGAATAGGTCTAGCGTCCGGCTAGCCCACGGGGTGCCTAGGTTGCGAAGTATGGTAGAATGTTACGATCTAATTGTCCCACATCAGTAATAAGAGAGGCTGAATTTATAGGCTTATGAGCTCTCCCACCCTTTAAGCTAGTTTTTGAGATTAGCTCTATCATAAGAACTGTATCAGCCAAGAAGCCCAAATATGTAGAACACACATTCCCAACCCAAATTCTGAATGAGTGGCAGAGCTAAAAGAAGCCTGAATTTTTTCTTCGAACAGCTAACAATTAATCAAATATGGGGTTACTCAGCACCCCAACAAACGCAATTGTCTCTGAGCCTACACGTTATTGATTAGCATAACGAGATTTGTGATTAAAATACCCAATAAACAAACAATTTCCTACAGAAACAGCTATTGAATGTTTCTGTTGGAATACAGAAGAATGCGCGATTACAAAATCATGCAGAAGTGATAGATTTGATATTCATCTAATACTCCCAGAAAATATTTTATCATAAACCTGCTGAAACATACACTGTAACACTTCCAAAACTATGTCCACCAAAGACAAATGCTACAGCCCTTGAACATTCTTCTAAAGGTATTGACCTGCATCAAGTTGTGATCAATAGCATTCAGAAGGAATAAAGAATCTGATAGCTCTGCATCTCGAATGGAAAATTCGCAGTACAAGTACGATAACAAGCAACCTTAAAAACATCAATTCATAAAATTCAATTGAGAAAGTTACAATGTATCAGAGAGTTTTTGTTTTAAGCTGTACATCAGTCAACCGACTAATCCTGATCATCTACACGACAAAAGTGAAGTCCCTTAGATTTACAATGTTAGACAAATACTCATTCCCTTTTTTTTTGACATTTTTGGTTACGTACTATACTGAAATGAACGCATGTCCACTGTCTCCAAGAAAACCTCATAATCTTTCAGTAAGATTAGCCTTTATAACATATTCTAAATCAAAAGACAAAACGAAAGGTTCTTGTTAGAATATATTTTATATATTCTTTGTTTAATTTTGGCATTTTAAATTAGACATATAAGAAAATTATAATTATTTATTGGATTGACAAAGATGGGTTGTTGTGATTTGTTTATTGGACTTTTGAGTTGAGTTCACGTTACATGTACAAGGCCCACTTGTTTGATTTCAAGGAGAAGTCTAATACTATGGTGCATATCTCCTGATCATGATATAAGTCCTTGTGATAAAAAAGTCCAGGTGCTCACGTTATTTGAAAACCTAGAAGGAGTTTGCGGCAACAAAAAAATCAGCAGGGGTATTTGTTAAAGGGGCTGCACAATGTTCTTTTGGCATTGAATATTTGTGTCTTTGAAAAATTCTGGGCATACTTTGCACTTAGTGAAGATCACGTGGGTCTTGAAGATTGTCAGTGTGTGTGCCTAAGTTTGGTGAATTTGTTTCTGTGGGTCTTTGAAGATAAACATTGCTGCTGCGTATGTCAAGGAATATAGCGACTGATTTTTGTGAAGAAAGTTTTCTGCTGAATTATTTCAAGAAAATAAATTCATAGGGAAGTCTTCGTTTGTCTCAAGTATTTTTGTTATTCAATTTTCACTTGATTAGATACTTGAGCTTTTTTTTTATTTTCTTGAGCGATGAGTGATTTAGTTATTGTTCTTGTTTCAAAAGAGTATTGAGAAAAAATCTCTGTTAAGGTTAGTACGAGACGGTCTTACTATTGGATGTGAATTCTTTCATGGGAAGTGAGGTTGAGGGACAGTGTCCAGAGTTGAGTGGTGTCGGCTCAGTAAAGCCTTGGGTAAATCTATTGTACTTTCGTGAAAGTTATTAAGCTGAGTAATGGCCCCGCAGACGTAGGCAAGGTGTGCCGAACTGCGTTACCAAACGTCGGTGTCTTTACTATTTTGCGTTTGTGTGATTTACAGTCTGCAAAATTATTAATCACTTTGGTCTTTCAATTAGGTCTTCCACGCGTGAAGGTAGTCAAAATTCTGAGAATGAAAATTTTGTTCATTGAGAGAACAGTGAAGGGTTACAGGCGTGTACTTCACATAACAAATTGCTGATGCCTAATTACTTTTAACACGATTCACAGTTGAAGGTCTCCTTGTCTCGATCTGACATGGAGGATATTCGACTGACCTGATCATAGGAATACGACGGAAGAATGGAATAATACGCCATTTCTGATGTCTGATTACTCGATTGTTTTTGTGATGGAGGATA
This sequence comes from Erythroxylum cataractarum, assembly GCA_024703695.1. Classification (NCBI taxonomy): domain Eukaryota; kingdom Viridiplantae; phylum Streptophyta; class Magnoliopsida; order Malpighiales; family Erythroxylaceae; genus Erythroxylum; species Erythroxylum cataractarum. Next base: position 1,234,575 of record JANJEY010000235.1, on the reverse strand, counting down.
AAAGGTTGTGGCCATTAGTAGGGAAGTAATACTGAACAGCATTCTGATCTGTGATAAGTTTGCTATTCCACTGTGGAGGTAACTAGGCCTGGAAATAGTTGCTGGCAATGGATTCCTGGAGCCATCTCAAGTATAGGCCTGTGAAAGATTTATGGAATGCGCCATAAGTATCACTCTCAAAGGGGAAAGTATTGAAAAAGGTAGAGGCATGCACTGAAAGCTTAACACACTAGCCAATTTTTTGTTGAGGACTGCAGTATACAAAATGCAAGAATCCTCACGCCTTTCTACTCACCTTAGATTCAGTAAAACAATGTGGTTATTACTGTCCAAAAGAACTTTGATAAAGACTAAATAGTCATTTGCAAATAGTGTAATTCTGAAAATCTTTTTGTTTCCAGCAACAAAAGCACTTCAAAATAATCCAGAAACGCAAATAACCATGAAAACTATAAAAAGACAAACAAGTCTTCTGGAATCTGTGCTGTCAGAAACAATTCAATCAAAAATTAGTTCGATTGATTGCAATAACTAAAGCAACTTTTTCTCTTGAATAAAGAACAAAGTACCTTTGAAGGGTCAGTGGAGGAGCGAACAGTGTCCCCTTGCAGGCAAACTTCTGTAAGATCATAAGATGAAGTTGAAGTTGGAATAGTTTGTGGCTCTATGGTAACATGTGCTTGGCCCAAATTCCTTGTGGAAGAACCATGTTGATTTGGGTACACCCATCATGTAATAGCTGTAGTCTCCATCACTGGTCCGGAATGACTGGCATTCCTACTAGTCATGGGTTTATCTGATTAATAGGTCAGCCTTGGAGCCCCAGTATCCAGATCTGCTGATGGATGGGTATGAGAAAGGTGCAACCTATCACTTTTGACAAAAAATCTGCCCACCTAGAACTGAGGGGAAGATTCATGATCAGTATATTGTAGATAAGCTCCATTTTGTGGAACACATTGAGGTTCCAGTGCTAAAGAAGTACAACAAAACTGCTTCTCTAGGTTCATACGGATCATGTATAGGCACCCTAGCTTGGGAATGGTACTGCTTTTCCATAGCTGTAGACGGCATCACCTTAGTCATGACTGCTAAAGACAATTTAGATGGTACAACGGCTGGCACTGGCATTGCCTTTGTCACAGCTGCATAAGCCAACTTAGGATGTGCAATAGCCAACATCGGCATAGTGAATGGACGAAATAATGATAGTATGTCCCTTACCTGCATCAAAACAATAAAAACTTTTGGATGATGAAAAATGTACAGTTGACAATGAATCATGTCGACAGTTTATGTTGGAATCTAATTGTATTTGAGAGTGCTCGCAAATGAAACCTGCTTGCAGATCATTTAGTAGTTTATTACATTTTCCCTTCTGATAGTTATCTTGAATTGCTGATTGGAACTTGAACTCCGACAACGTTAAACAGTCCGCATCGATTTGGAACTTCACCTGAACAACAAACAGAGACAGTAAAGAGGATAGAAAGTTTCCATTCCCTCGGACAAATTACAGAAGAGAACCGAAGGAACATCAAGAAGATTTCAACAGTTTGAAATTAAAGGATCCATCTTCTTATCTAACAGAGGAGCATAAGCACAACCGGTGACGCACACCGCGGAAAGATCGACGACAATTTGATAGAATAAAAATACACAAGGTTTTGATTTCTACGACATCTCTCAAAAACTTGTCCCAAGCAATCCCGATGATCAAAATAAAACCAAAAAAAGCGAACAATCAACACGCCACAATTGAGAAAACAATTGATAAGTGAAAGATGGTTCGAAAAGTAACAAGAACAA
>JANJEY010000235.1:1209365-1232666 GCA_024703695.1 Erythroxylum cataractarum | reverse complement strand
GGGGTGAGTGAATAAACGGTTAGAGAAGTTAGTTAGAGGAGAGAGAGGGAAGAACTATGTATGGGATGGGGTAGTACGCGGGAGGGGGTATCTTTCATTTGCTTGTTTTTCGGCTGATAGCTGAAGAGCCATTAGTGGCTGGTTAGCTTGGTGTCGTAGATCATTCTACAAGACTATAGCTAAATATTAATAAAATACCTGATTCTCATCCATTGCTTATCAGATTTAGCATGTTAGACAAATACTCATTCCCTATTTTTTTTTGGACATTTTTTGGTAATGCATTGTACTGAAATGAATGCATGTCCACTGTCTCCCAGAAAACCTCATAATCTTTCATTAAGATTAGCCTTTTTAACATACTCAAAATCAGTAGACAAAATGAAAGGTACCGATAATGGGGTTTTGGCACTGTATATGATTATAAACATAATTAATAACATTTGCAATGCTTGTACTGTATATCTAATGATCAGATATCAGGTGACTAAAGAATGGGCTCAGAAAGCTCCAGACATCATACATGCCTGGCAATAAGGTCAGTTGCAGCTGATGGGGAGACACCTTCACCAATTCCAACCTAAAATTCAGAAAATTAAAGAACTGCTCAGTGCATCTTCTCAGATTCCCACTTCAGATAGCACAAAAACTCAAGAGAGATGATATGCTGGTATGTGTGTGATAGAGAGAGAGACGGGTAGTGGCTCATAACAGAAACATGGTTATATGCCTTTAAATACAACTACTATAATCTGACAATTTAGCAAACTATAGGCGAGGGCACTGAAACTCTTACGGAAAAGGAGTTTGGGAGATGCCATACATACCAGAATTCTAGTCAAGATAAGTCCAGGCATAAATCCAGCTAGAAAAGGAACAAGTGCTGTGGCCAACGACCAAGTCAATACTCCCATCTCTAGAACTTTTCTGTGGAAAGAAGATAAACGAATTACAAAAAAAAGAGGGATGCAGCAACCTGGCATGCAAATCCCACAATTACAGATTCAGTGAAAGCAAAAAGCAACTCTTCATTTGCCCCCTAAACAGGATAACCTATTCTTCAAACTATATGTCAGCTTAACAAGATGATCAAAACAGAGACTTAAGTAGTTGTTATAAGAGATGTTGAAGGCGATCAGTTACTTCAAACTAGTCACTGTCATAACCAATGATTATCAAGGACTTACCTTCCACCAAATGTCTTAGCAAGCCAACCTCCAGGCAACTGACTCAACGCATACCCCCAAAAGAATGAAGATTGCACCAGCCCAGCAACTGATGCATTCCAACCAAACTGATGTGACATTGGAATTATTGCAACGCTCAAATTTACCTGCCCCATTCAGCAAATATTTTCCAGCTTAGTCACCCAAAAAGTGAATAAAATAACTAAGTTAACGCTTCGATAACTGTATCAGCATAAAGGGACCTGTATATAGATTCTTCAGATGAAGTATCTAGACAAAACACAAGGTTTTGCTTGAATTACCGAAGATAAGAATAACAAAAGCATACCTTGTCCATGTTACAAATAACAAAGGCAAGTGAAGTAGTGCCAATAAGTTTGTATCTTTCAGGAATATTCCTCCATGGCGGCCAATTCCAATCAAAACCATTTCCAAGCTCCGTTTCTGTGATTGAACTCTTCTGTTTAAGTTCATCAACTCGAAGACCTGTAAGTACTTTAGGAACGATCTCACTTTCTTTCACATTCTCTTTCTCTTTGATGCCACAAGATACCCTGTACTGCAAGCAGCGTTCATGGGGCAGTAACCTTAAAAAATGGAACTTCCGAGAGTTGCAGCTGAAAATTGACGGATGTGAGCTTGTGGTGGGTGAGAGAGTGCAAAAGTTGTCGGATTTAAGTGAAAGATTTGCCATTTCTTCAAAAGGGTGGCACAACAACTCAAACAGACGACAAAAACTCACCTTACACGATTAAAAAGACAAGAGAATTGGGTTTTACGTGATCAGTAGACAGAGGGAAGTCATGGGAAAGTTTGCAAGGACTTGAGGAGGACACGGTGGCGGAGCTTGGATTTTGTGGCTATGAATTCATTGTTGCTTTTCTCCTTATGTTGCTTGGAACTTGGAAGTTAGTTAGTAGGACCCACTCCTAATGGCTAATGGGCTCTCTAACTTTCAATATATGAAAAACAAAACAGCCCACGAAAGACGAAACAGTCTGGTGGCACCCAAGCCTAAGCAATCGGCTGTCTTTTGACCGCAGCTCCAAACAAGCATACGGAAACCTTTCAACCTCCGTTGCAGTAGCTCAAGTTTGAAGGTGATAGATTGCTTCCGGTTTCAAACCTTTTGTGATACAATGGACATCAAGATAGAGTTTCAGCCTAGATCAGTCCAAGAACTGGCAGTCAATGTGAAAGAACCGCCACAGAAGTTTTTCGTCAAAGGAAGTGATGGTGGGGTCTTGGATTCTGCTGTCCCGTTGGTGGATGTTCCAGTTGTTGATATTTGTCTTCTCACATCTCCATCATCTAGCAGCTTACAAGAACTTGAGAAACTTCGATCAGCTCTCAGCACATGGGGTTGCTTTCAGGTTCTTGTTGAACAGTTCTTGATGGCAATTTTTCTTGGTGTCTGATTCTGTAGTGTCTCCGGATTGAATGTTATAATATTAATGGAACAACTAGAGTGGGAATGAAAAATGGTTGCAGAGAGTAGATGGATCTAAGTACATGGAAGTATCATAGCAGGAACTTTTTAGTTACTTCAGATCACTCCTTAGTCCATAGATTTCTTTCAGAGCGATCTGTGTTTCAGGTTCTAATGGATAAGGAAATTCTGATACATAGAGAAAAACCAAGTGAACTTAGGAGCTACTGGGTTTCATGCTTCTGTGTGAGGGAAATAAGTTCTGAATATGTAGAACTTGAGACAGTTTTCTTCTAACAATGTTTGATGGAATTTTCAGATAGTAAATCATGGGATGACAAGTGGTTTCTTGGACAAAGTTCGTGAAGTTGCAGAACAGTTCTTTGCACTTCCTATGGCTGAGAAGCAGAAATACTCCAGACGAGAAGACAGTATTGAAGGGTATGGGAATGACATGGTTTTATCAAACCAACAAACAATTGATTGGACTGATAGGCTGTACCTCACTCTGAGCCCAGAAGATCAGAGGCAATACATATTTTGGCCACAAAATCCTGAAGCTTTCAGGTAATCTGATTGTACTTATCAAAATCCTCAAGAATGCAAAACCAGATTCTCGGATTAAATTTTCTAATAATTCACTGTTGCAGAGAAGTCTTGCATAAATATACCATTAATCTGAAGCTGGTGAATGAAATTCTTCTGAAAGCTATGGCAAAGTCATTGAGCTTGCATGATGATAGCTTTTTGAACCAGTATGGAGAAAAGGCATTAATGACTGCAAGATACAACTTCTATCCTCCATGTCCGAGACCCGACCTGATTCTTGGTGTAAAACCACATGCTGATGGGTCTGCTCTAACGTTTCTCTTGCAAGACAAAGAAGTTGAAGGACTTCAGTTCCTGAAAGACAAACAATGGTTTAGAGTCCCCATCATTCCTCATGCTCTTCTAGTCAATGTCGGAGATCAAATAGAGGTAACTAATGAACTTGGAGACCACCATCTCCTCTGAAAACCATGAAAGATCCTGACTTGATAGTGTGCAGAATCCTGGTTACTGCAGAAACCAGTATTCTGTTATAATTTCTCACCAAGTTCATCACCTGCTTATAGTAATTCCAATTCAACAAACAATTTATATACATATTCTTATTGAACAGATAATGAGTAATGGTATATTCAAGAGCCCAGTACACAGGGTAGTGACAAACTCAGAAAGGGACAGAATCACTCTAGCTGTATTCTGCATTCCGGATTCTGATAACGATATTCAGCCGTTGGACGAGCTGGTTACTGAAGCAAAACCAAGATTATACAGGAAGGTGAAAGATTATGTTAGTCTTTACTTTCAATATTATCAGCAAGGGAAGAGGCCAATAGAAGCAGCTCTAATTTAGTATTCACAGTTCTGTTTCTGTGTCAGAATAGTTACTGGAAAACAGTATAGGAAGCAGACAGATGCAAATCTATTCAGGAATTTCTGACAGTTTGTTCTTGCTATACTGTATTCAATGATCTGTCAAAGTTTCTGCTAAGGAATCTTTGAGTCTCATGGCACTACCACATATGAGGATCAGGAGCTGTGATTAGCTCTATAGATTCAGTGGTTCCTTGGTTTTTTCTTGGAACTAGATGATTTGTATTTGACATCCTTCTGTTTCAATAAAGATAAAGCCTTTCAAAAAAGAAAAGATTGTATGGAAGTAAGCAGGAAAATCAATCTTGGCACCCAAGGAAAATTCGAGAGAAAGTGCCAGAAATTTAAGAGATAAAGCTGATACGTTAAAAAATTGTCATAACTAGCTGAAGACTTTACAGAGTTTCTATATATGCAGAGGACCGGTAAGTGCACAGGAACACCTTATCTATCAAGGGACTTCTGCTGAAACACCTCTTCAACCACAAAAGAAAAAGGAAGTTACAAGATACTATACCATTTGAAAAAAGAAAAAGAAGACTGTAGACAGCTAACAGTCTCTGAATAAATATGAACACATTATATAGCTCCTTAGCTAGAAGTAAAATTATCCGTCCCAAACTATATACTCCCTCGTACTTGCTCAGAACTTCTACGGTCTTTGATTTGCATGATATCGAGTAGCGGTTCCTTGAGAAAAGTTCCCCATCAACTATAAAACTGTTCTAGCTACAACAGTAATCGACGTTCCAAGAACCATGTTAAGGTAATTCTTTTGCCTCTTGTTTATCTGCAACCATCAAGCATATACATTCTCAACACTTACAGTTTATAGTTAAAACTTAAAACAACTAGAATACTTTAAGAATATCACACTATTCCTAATTTACTATTTGGCATCATACAAATTAACCGTGCAATACAAGAAGCTGAGCTCAATTGTTTGAATCATTAAGATGCTCCAAAGAAGCTGAATCATTTGGAGACACTTTGGACGAGAAATCCTCTGAGACTTGATACTTGCCAACCTCCAGGCAATTGACTAAACGCATACCCCAAAAAGAATGAAGATAGCACCAGCCCAGCAACTGCTGCATTCTAACCAAACTGATGTGATATTGGAATTATTGCAACGCCCAAATTCACCTGCCCCATTCAGCAAATATTTTCCAACAGAGTCACCAAAAAGAAGTGAATAATTAAGTTAAACTCTTCGACAACTGTATCAGCATAAAGGGACCTGTATACAGATTCTTCAGATGAAGTATCGAGACAAAACACAAGGTTTTGTTTGAATTACCGGAGATAAGAATAACAAAAGCATACCTTGTCCATGTTACAAATAACAAAGGCAAGTGGAGTAGTGCCAATAAGTTTATAACTTTCAGGAATATTCCTCCATGGCGGCCAATTCCAACCAAAACAATTCCCAAGCTCCGTTCCTGTGATTCAACTCTTCTGCTCAAGTTCATCAACTCGAAGACCCGTCAGTACTTTAGGAACGATCTCACTTTCTTTCACATTCTCTCTCTCTTTGATGCTACAAGATACCTTGTACTCCAAGCAGCGTTCATGGGGCAGTAACCTTAAAAAATGGAACTTCCGATAATTGCAGTTGAAAATTGACGGATGTGAGCTTGTGGTGGGCGAGAGAGAGCAAAAGTTGTCAGCTTTAAGTGAAAGATTTGTCATTTCTTCAAAAGGGTGGCACAACAACTCAAACAGACGGACAAAAACTCAGAGTACACGCTTAAAAAACGATAATTTGTGATCGGTAGACAAAGGGAAGTCATGGGAAAGTTTGCAAGTACTTGAGGAGGACACGGTGGCAGAGCTTGGATTTTGTGGGTATGAACTCATTGTTTCTTTTCTCCTTATGTTGCTAGGCAGTTAGTTAGTAAGACGCACTCCCAATGGCTAATTGGCTCTGTATTGCAAACAAAACAGCCTACGAAACAGATCCTGAAACAGACAAAACAGACAATCTCGTGAAGTCAATGCATATCTACTGGTGGCACCCAAGCCTAAGCAATCTGCTCTCTTTTAACCGCAGCCCCAGACGACAATACTGGAACCTTTCAAACCTTTTGTGATACGATGGACATCAAGATAGAGTTTCAGCCTAGTTCGGTCCAAGAACTGGCAGTCAATGTGAAAGAACCGCCACAGAAGTTTTTCCTCAAAGGAATTGATGGTGGGGTTTTGGATTCTGCTGTTCCGTTGGTGGATGTTCCAGTTGTTGATATTGGTCTTCTCACATCTCCATCAGCTAGCAGCTTACAAGAACTTGAGAAACTTCGATCAGCTCTCAGCACATGGGGTTACTTTCAGGTCCTTGTTGAACAGTTCTTGATGTTAATTTTTCTAGGTGTCTGATTCTGTAGTGTCTCTGGATTCAATGTTATAATAGTAATGGAACAAGAAGAGTGGGAATGAAAAAGGATTGCAGAGAGTAGATGGATCTAAGTACATGGAAGTATCATAGCAGAAACTTTTTAGTTACTTAAGATCACTCTTTAGTCCGTAGATCTATCATTCTTTCAGAACGATCTGTGGTTCAGGTTCTAAAGGATAAGGAAATTCTGATACATATAGAAAAACCAAGTGAACTTAGGAGCTACTGGGTTTCATGCTTCTGTGTGAGAGAAATAAGTTCTGAGACAGTTTTCCGCTAACAATGTTTGATGGAATTTTCAGATGGTAAATCATGGGATGACAAGTGGTTTCTTGGACAAAGTTCGGGAAGTTGCAGAACAATTCTTTGCACTCCCGATGGCTGAGAAGCAGAAATACTCCAGACAAGAAGACAGTACGAATGGGTACGGCAATGACATGGGTTTTTCAGACCAACATACAATTGATTGGAATGATAGGCTGTACCTCATTCTGAGCCCAGAAAATCAGAGGCAATACATATTTTGGCCACAAAATCCTAAAGCTTTCAGGTAAACTGATTGTAATTTATATAATTTAATTCCTCTTAGGAGCAAATTTATTTGAAGAATGAGGGCAAATTCTCCCGTCTCCAGAGTGGGCTCTGCAGCTCAAATTCTTATCAAAATCCTCAAGAATACAGAATCAGATTCTCTGATTAAAATTTTTTAATAATTTGCTGTTGCAGAGAAGTCTTGCATGAATATACCATTAATCTGAGGCACGTGAATGAAATTCTTCTGAAAGCCATGGCAAAGTCATTGAACTTGCAGGATGACAGCTTTTTGAACCAGTATGGAGAACAGGCATTAATGACTGCAAGATTCAATTTCTATCCTCCATGTCCGAGACCCGACCTGATACTCGGTCTAAAACCACATGCTGATGGATCTACACTAACTTTTCTCTTGCAAGACAAAGAAGTTGAAGGACTTCAGCTCCTGAAAGATAATGAATGGTTTAGAGTCCCCATCATTCCTCATGCTCTTCTCGTCAATGTCGGAGATCAAATAGAGGTAACTAATGAACTTGAAGACCACCTTCTTCATTTAAAACCATGAAAGATACTGACTTGATAGTGTGCAGAATCCTGGTTACTGCACCAATCAGTATTCTATTATAATTTCTCACCAAGTTCATCACCTGCTTATAGTAATTCCAATTCAACAAACAACTTATATACATATTCTTATTGAACAGATAATGAGTAATGGCATATTCAAGAGCCCATTACACAGGGCAGTGACAAACTCAGAAAGGGACAGAATCACTTTAGCTGTATTCTGCATTCCAGAATCAGATAAGAGATTCAACCGGTGGACGAACTGATTACTGAAGCAAAACCAAGATTATACAGGAAGGTGAAAGATTATGTTGGTTTTTACTTTCAATATTATCAGCAAGGGAAGAGGGCAATAGAAGCAGCTCAAATTTAATATTCACATTTCTGTTTCTGTGTCAGAAGTCTCTATTAATTACTGGAAAACAGTATTGGAAGCAGACAGAAGCAAATCTATCCAATAATTTCTGACAGTTTGTTCTTGCTATACTGTATTCAATGATCTGTCAAAAGTTTCTGCTAAGGAATCTTGCAGTCTCATGGCACTACCAAATATGAGGATTTGGAACTGTGATTAACTCTATAGATTCAGTGGTTCCTTGGATTTTTCTTGGAACGAGATGATTTGTATTTGACATCCTTCTGTTTCAATAAAGATAAAGCCTTTCAAAAAAGAAAAGATTGTATGGAAGTTTGCAGGAAAATCAATTTTACCACCCAAGGAAAACTTGAGAGAAGTGCGAGAAATTTAAGAGATAAAGCTGATACATTAAAAAGCTGTAATAACTAGTTGGAGAACAGAGTTTCTATTTATGCCAAGGACAAGTACATAGGAACCCCATATCTGTCAAGGGACTTCTGCTGAAACTACATTAACTAATATGAAACACCTCTTCAACCACAAAAGAAAGAGGAAGTTATAAGATACTATACCATTTGAAAAAAGCAACAGAAGACTGTGGACAGCTAACAGTCTCTGGACAGATACGAACACTTTATATAGCTCCTTAGCTAGAAGTAAAATATATCCTTCCTGAACTATATACTCCCTTGTAATTGCTCAGAACTTCTACGGTCTTTGATTTGCATGATATCGAGTAGCAGTTCCCTGAGCAATGTTCCCCATCGAGTATAAAACTGTTCTAGCTACAATAGTAATCGACGTTCCAAGAACCATATTAAGGTGATTCTTTTTCCTCTTATTTATCTGCAACCATTAAGCATATACATTAACTCAACGCTTAAGGTTTATAGCTAAAACAACCCGAAAACCTTCCTAATTTCCTATTTGGCATCATACAAATTAACCAATAATATAGCACAACAGAATGAAAAAGCTCTAAGTGAGTGGAACTTCAGTTATATAATCCTTTCCAAGTTCCTTTAACACATGTTCTAACATGAAAAAGAAGTATGTTGTTGTGAAACCATCAATAAGAAAGAAACACACCAGCCAGAACTTATATGATACCCCTTTGTTGTTCAATCACACAAGTGGTTTGCCAAAGGTTGTCACTAAAGATTAATCTCAGAAACTGTAATGAAAGGAAGGCCCTTACTAGTTAATTGCAAGGCAAGAAGCTGAGCTCAATTGTTTGAAGCATTAAGATGCTCCAAAGAAGCTGAATCATTTCGAGACACTTTGGATGAGAGATCCTCTAAGGCTTGATACCTGTCGAGCAATTCGGTTCTCTGAACACTGCTTAACTTTTCATAGAGTTGCTTCTTCAATGATTCAAAAGCCAACTCTAACCTCTCCAACTGCTCCATTGCATTAGCATTGTACATGAATAGGCCATAGTATAGATCAAAGCTATCCCCGGCTGTATTTTTTACCAAATTCAACAAAGTTTCATAGCCTTTAGTGTTTATTGGACTTGACTTCAATCCCAGCTTTTCGAAAACCCTTCCTATCGTGTGTGAAATAAACTGGGAGCCAGCTGCATGAACATCATGTTCTGCACAAGACATCTCTACCATTCTGCATCCTTCTCGAGCAAAAATATCGAGAAACTTATGACAACGAGCTAGTCTTTCCTTGTCCACTCCAATCCTGACCTTATTGAAAATGAAGGGAAGACAATTCCACCCCTTTTTGCCACTCTCAGGTCCAAACATAGGATGTGTGCAAAGAATATCAAATTCTGGAGGCAAGTACTGAAGAAACAAATTCCTTGGGAACTGTTTCACAGATAGAACATCAACAAAAAGGGTACTTCTCTTTAACCTCTCATATGGCAACAACTTGACAACATTTTCTGCTGATAGAATTGAAGTGCAAAGAAGAATGACATCTGGATGCTCCTCACAGAGGTCATCTGCATTGGAGAAGTAGGAAACCCCCAATTTTTGTGCCACGTTGAAGTAGTCCGTTCGAGAATATGCCAAAACTGTATGACCCTGTCTAGTAATTGTTTTCGCTAGAAACTGACCAAAGTTTCCAAATCCGACAATGCCAATTTTGAGCTTTGAACTATCATCAATGCAGTCAGAGATCTGTCCTTTGTACTCATATGGTTGAGCAGCATCTTGAGACCTGATATTTCCAATCATTAATTAGTTTTATGAAGTTTAGCTTATCCCAATGAACTTTGCACCCTTCCACAGAAACCGAATAAAGAGGATTCTCTCCAAGGTTTACCTATCATCTTAGATCATAAGAAGCCACACAAATGAAGAATTTGGATTTGTTCATCAGCCTGATTATTCTCTTTTCTAGTCATTCAGCAAGATGAATGATCATGCACTTACTCACTCATTCACCATTTTAGGCTTCTTCCCACGTAAAAACGCAAGCAGACAAAGTAACCAAACTGAAAGAATCCAACTCTTTTTCATCGAACTAGAGTAAATTAGCATGCAAGGATAGGCAAAAAACAAGAACATCTTGAAATTCTCTGTTCTTCTAGTTGAAACTACTATGGAAACTTATCCTGATATGAACAAACAATTCTCCCACATAAACTACCAAAACAACAGAAGACAAATAAAGGAAATAACTTGCTTAAAACGCTTACTTCATAGTTAGTGAATCAGATGCAGATGCTGCAATATTGCAGTGATTCGAAGCTTGAGTCTTCTCCTCTTTCCTTGACAGCTGTTTGGTCAGAACCTTTTGAATCCTCCCAAAAAGCTGTTGTCTCAGAGCCTCAAATCCTGAATCCAACTTCTCCAACATTTCGAGAGCATTTACGTTGTACAGAAACAACTCATAGTACAGATCAAAACTATCCCACGCAATGTCTTCTACCAAACTCAGCAGACTCTCATACCCCTTTGTGTTGATCGGAGTAGACTCTAACTTCAGCATCCCCAACAACCTCCCGAGCGTGTGAGTTATGAACTGCGATTCAGCCGCGTACTTATCATGCTCTTCGCAACTCATCTCCACCATTCTGCATCCTTCTCGAGTAAAAATGTCAAGAAACTTCTTGCACCTAATGACCCTTGATTCTTCGACTCCGATTCTGACGCTTTCGTACACAAATGTGAGGCCTTTCCATCCAAGTTTGGCGCTTTGAGGACCAAACATGGGATGGCTACAAATAATGTCGAAATAGCTAGGCAAGTGATGGAGAAGAAGACCTTTAGGGAATTCTTTAACAGACAGGACATCCACAAACAATGTGTTTCGGTTCAGTCGACGTAAAGGCAGAGACTTGAGAACTTCCTCCATTGACTGTACGGACGTGCATAGCAAAATGACCTCTGGTTGTTCTTCGCAAAGGTCTTCAGGGTGGAAAAAGAATGAAACCCCAAGAGACTTAGCCACAAGAGAATGATCGGAGCGAGAGTAGCCGAGAACAGTGTGGCCTTGTGAGACAAATATCTTAGCCAAGAACTGCCCGAGGTTGCCAAACCCGACAATGGCAATCTTCAGGTGGTCAGCTTGCATGTTGTCGGATTCAAACAGGTCCATCAAAACACTGCCCTCGTCGCTTCCGGTGTTGCCCGTGTTGATAGCAGCGGTGGTTGTCGAAGAGAGTGACGGTACGCGACGACCGGAAAATGGTGCAACCACTCTGCTGAAAAAACAATGTGGTCGGGGTGGTGAGGGAGCGAGAAAAAGAGAGTGAAAAGAGTGCTTCCATGAATGGAGATTGAGGAAGCCATGAGAGGCAGCCATTGTTGTTAAGACTTCAGAGAAAAACTAAAGACCACAAATAACACAACACAGTCTTGTCTTGGATTTCGATCTTTTTTGTAAGATCGGAGTTCAGAGACGCTACTGTAACTGAAGTGCCAGTTCTCTCTTGAGCGTTAAAGAACTTTTAGGAGTTGCAATCATGGTGATGTGTACAATATTGTATTTACTCAAAGAGGGTGTAATAAAATATTCACCATAAAATTAAATATATCTTCCAATTTTGGTAAGGAAATGCATTTAATTAGTAGCATGAAGCTTGCCTCCAAGAAATCACAAGTCAAAAGAGTTTGTTCATAACATCATTTCATTCGTGAATGAATAAGAGTCATGCCTCATGCCTAGTGATAAATCACAAGCTAATTGGCTACTAATTGATGTTTTTGGTACTAATTGAACAAGTTTTAATTTCGGTTCGAGTTAAAAAATTTGGATAATGTCAAGCCAAACATATAAAATTAAGTTTGATTTATAAATAATTATTTATCAAATCTATCATTTAATTTTAACCTATTAGTTTATTAAACGACTTATCAAAAAAATTTAATTCAAGTCAGAATTTTAAAAACATTGGCTCAAAAGTATAATTAATGTCAAACTCATTATTAATTTATCAAATAATTTATTTAAAATATAAAATTTATTAGTTATTATGTAAATTTCACTTATTGTTAAACATACATTGGAAGAATGGAGGTTATGAATTCTATAGTTAGAAAAGAAATTGAAATTTGATGTAATTAAAGTGTGACATATGGTAAAAGTGGAGGTGGTATCTCAAAGAATAGACTAAACAAAGGTTAGGGGTTTCCTTCTTCCCTTGTATCGTAATGGTTTTGAATAATTGCCATTTTCATGAATCTTTAGATTAAAGGTAATTTAAAAGTTAAAATATCTCTAAATTTGTTCTCAAAAATATATACTTTAAAATGTTAGTTTAAATTGTTATTAAATACATCATCATTGTCATTCTTATATTAATATTTGCTAGAAGAGCAAAAATAATTATGAAGTTAAAATATCCTAGTTATTATATAAGCATATCAATCTAGCTCAGTGCATAAGATCCCTCACTTTGTGAGAAGAGACATCAATTGTATGCAAATTTTCTTTTCCATTTTACAAAGAGTCTATTTTGGTAACTTGAACCTATGATATGTTGGTAATAAAGGAGTAACTTTATTAGTTGCTCCAACGCTCACCCTCTAAATATATGTACGTATAAAAAAAAGTTCGTTAAAACCATGAACAAAAACATCGTCATCATTCTTATGTAAGAATTTCGTTATAAGAATATTCAAAGTTATTATTAAATAGGTTACGATAGTATTTTTAATCGTTAAAAAAATTAAATTTTATTATCATTATTTTTTAAAAAAGAATTTAACTCATCATTCAAGATCAATTCTTTTGTTCTTGTTTTCATATGTCACTGTGTGCCTGAGACCATCCATCCATTTATTAAATGTTAATGGATTGATGGATGATCTTAGGCATAAGGGAAATAGGAGCAGCCACCCTTACCCCATCATTCAATGCTCTTTGTCTTTGATGGGAAATTTTCATTGGTATGCATGTGCCAAGAAGAAAATAAGGAAGAGTGTGTTCATAGCATAAACATCTCCTAAGAAAAAGGGAAGATTCTAAATCCTTTAACTGAAAAAAAAAACTAGTTGGATTTGATTATTACTAACTTATAAGAATATTCACTTTTCAAAAAAAATTATAAGAATATTCTAGTTTGAAAGAAATTGGACTTTTTATCAATGTTTAGATCAATTTTGTTGATTCTTGAAATGTTAATGATGATAAATAATTTTATTTTAAAATTTTATATTTTCAATTTTTAACATTTCACATATAATAATAATTAAAAAAATATCTTATATTGAATTCAATATTTTATTATCAAATATGTTTACCATTTTTTTATAAACGAATCATCATCATCATCTTCTTCTTGATGATTATTAGGATAATTGAATCTCAATCATCACACAAATATATAAAAGAACAAACAAAGCAAATCGTGATTCAATTATCCTAGCTAGGATAATTTTCTTTGGTATGCATGTGCGATGAAGATAGAAGACGGAGAAGGAAATGTATGTCTTCTTCTTCATCATTACATATCATCATCGTGGTCGTTATCAAATAACAAAGAAATGAACTCGTGATTCAATGCTCCTTGTCTTAGATATGAAATTTTTTCAGGCATGAAAGTGCGAGGAAGAAGATGGAGAAGGAAACGGTCATCTTCTTCCTCACTAGAGTGAAACAAGGAGGCATGGACGCATAGTGCTCTCTAATGGTGTGCGAATTCGAAAGGTGGCGTGCATGCATGCATGCTTAGTACGAACGTTACTGTACCAACCTTAAATGACTTTTATGTGATCCAAGTCAAGATGATGGTTCCGAGAGGTTTGATGATGTCTTAAATTTGTAAATTACGTATTTTAAATAAATTATTTAATAAATAAATAAATTCAACATTAAGTAATCAATTCAATATAGTTTAATATATTTTTATTTTGTGTCCTTCATTTTTAAAGTAATTTATTAATTTTTAATCACATCCACTTTTACTTAACATGATAAAATGTTGCATAACTCCAAAAATATAAGAGTTAACAATAAAATTTTTAATAGAGTTACTACATTTTAATATTTATAAATATAAAAATTTGTCAAACGAAATTTTTTTGGTGAAATTAAAAATTACAATAAATAAATTGATTTAATAAATATCTTTCATTTTTATAAAAAATTTAGATAAATATTAATGCAAAGTTATTATCTTTTATTAAAATAAATAATTAAATAAGTACAAATCTATTTGTAAACAAATATTTATTTGTTAATATATCTCATTATTCAATTTTGAAAATATTATATTTTCCCCAAAATTTTAAACTAATTATAGAAATAAATAAAATAAATATTGGTAATTTATGACTTGTACATTTTGTTAATAATTAATATTAAGTAATTAAATAGTATTTTTTAGGTTATAATAATTAAATAAATAAAATAAATGTTAAAAGCCCAATAAAAATTAAAAAACCTTCCTAATTTTCAATTTCTAAAAAAATCTTAGGCTTTAGTTAAAAAACAAAAAACAAAAATAATATAAATATCTGACATGAACTAATCATCTATAATTAATATTGTAAGCCTGAGCTTTAATAAATTAATAATTTAGGATAATTATAATAAATTATTAATTTAATACAAATTTAATTAGTTCAATTCAAAGTAAGAGTTAAGTTAAATCGTCGTATAAATACAATTTAATTAGCATAAGTGTAATGAATATTATTATTATTAACTAAAGTTTAAAATTTAAAAATTAAAAATTTCTTAAATTATAACGATTCATTTCTTGCACTTAAAAGAAGGATTCAGATACCCTATACTCTAATATTATAACATAATAAAAAGATAAATCTTGATCTTAATTAGCTTGTCCGCACAAAGATTCATTTCTTCGTAGACTCACGGAAGTTCTACTAACTTTGCCAACTTCGAAGATGGTGATAATATATAATCCTGAAATGGGAAGATGTAGAATAAACAAAGACTATGGAATTTCTCTGCAATTAACATATTATCTGTCTGGTTGACTGGTCGGGTTGACGGTTGACTCCAACCATGTGTACTTATGGTTGACTCTTGACTCCACTTGTTTATGTCTCTGTTCCTAACTTTGTCCAAGAACTGCGGGGAACACACAAACAATGATCTTTCAACATTACTCTCGGAACATGGTACTCAAAAAACTGATTATGTCACTGTCTTAAACGACATCTAATCTATGACGTAGAACATTTTCTACTCAGGAAGGTTACAATTTAGGATAATTAAGAAAAAAAAGATAATTTATATCCAATGTAGTGCCTATTTTTATGAGTTTATATCAGTAGAATATTTTTTTTAATAAAACTTTTTAAATGAACTAGTTGAATGTTTAGTTGTAATTAAAAAAATAAAAAATTTTATACAGTAGATTGTGTGACAACATAAAAATAAAAACACTTTTATTAATTTTAACTGTATTTTATTTTATAATAAAATTATTTATTTATATAAATATTATTTAAAGTATAATAAATAATATACAAAGCACAATATATTAATTATTATATATTTTTAAACCATATGAAATATAATTGAAAATATATCTAACCAAATTTTTTATATTGATTATAATATAAGTAAAACTAATATAAAAAATAAATATTAAAACAAATAAAAAATTAAATAATATTATATAGATCCCAAAATAAACATGAAGATAAGTTCGTAAGTACTGTTAAAATTATGTGTAAAACATAAGGATAAAAGAAACTAAAAAATAGACTAATTAATTAATCTTAAAAATTTATCTAAAAATGTAATTTTTTTAAATGTTTCAAATTTGAACTTTTAAAAAAGTTATATTTTAACTATAAAAAAATTATATCTACTAAAAAATATTTTTTTTATTTTACAGTTAAACATTAATTTTTCTTTAAAAAAAAATTGTGAAAAAAAATACTTATTCACCCTACAAAGCTCAACCAAACAGGTATATAGTCAAATTCCATTTGCATATGTAGAATCTCTACCAAATAAGCATTATAGGCATTTAAAGTTAATATGTCAAATTTAATACAATCGAGATTGAAATGATATATTTTTTTAATCTGATCTCATTCTAAGTCAATAAAATTAAATATATGACCCACTTGAATTCAAGTTTGATTGTTCAAATATATCAGCATACCCGAGCCTAATCCGACCTGTTATCAATCAGGGCACAAGTTTCATGTGCCAAGATAATGCAGATTACAACTTTGTACATAAGCAGTCTGCATAAACTGTGATGAATTAAAAGAGTCACATTTGAAGTCAGATATGTTCCTGTCATTTCCAGAATTGGCATATCAGAGACCCATTTCTGGACTCACAGGCTTTTGCCTGCAAATTTGGCAACCCCAAAACAGTATTATAGGCTTTATGTAATGTAATGAATAATTTGCAAAGAAACCTGGAAAACAAGAAGATGAATTCAGAGATTAAGAATAGATGAGCAAATGAAACAGAACAGAACACTTGCACAAAACATGTGGTAATTGTAAAATGGACTTCATAAAGAGGCATCTAACTGCAGACAGTTCAAATTCTGTCATAAAATTATCCATAATCATCAGCCTTTCTGGTCTAATCAAAACTTTTTTCACAGATGATTCAAAAGCCAAAATTAGCTAGAACTAGTACATTTTTCTTAAGATGAAAGGTAAAGAAGGTAAGAAGAGGGAGAAAAACAGATAAAAAGATGCTTCAACTGTTAGAAGATCTTGAAAATCAAGCCTCCGTGTGTGGCAAAGAACGGAGCAAATACAAGGGATTCTACTGCCATCAGTTTGATCAAGATATTGAGTGATGGTCCGGAAGTGTCCTTCAACGGGTCGCCAATGGTGTCACCGATAACTGCTGCCTTGTGGGGATCTGATCCTTTAGGACCAAGAGCTCTAGCGTGCTCCGAAGCACCAGCCTATAATTTGGAATGAAGCATGAGAAGATAATGCCCCAACAAGAACAATATGCTGAAAGAATCAAATTATGAATGAATGAAGCTGACTCAATTACGTACCTCAATGTACTTTTTAGCATTGTCCCAGGCACCACCAGTGTTTGATGCAGAGATGGCAATCTGTACAAAAGAGAGCATATACACCTCTTAGAATTTATTTCAGATCATTAACTAAAACATCCTCAGCATTTACCATGCCAATCAACATGATCACATTGTCCAACCAGAAACAAACAAATACACGCCACCGAGCAAACTGCCTTAAAATTACCTGTACACCAGACACAAGGGATCCTGCAAGTACACCAGAAAGAGTCTCCACGCCGAAAATGATACCAACAACAAGAGGGGTGAGCATCACAAGTGCGCCAGGTGGAATCATCTCTTTGATTGAAGCATCAGTTGAGATCTTCACACAAGTAGCATAATCCGGCTTCGTGGTCCCCTCCATCAGTCCAGGGATGGTATTGAATTGCCGGCGCACTTCTTCAACCATCTTCAAAGCTGCACTTCCAACACTTTTCATTGTCATGGCAGAGAACCAATAAGGAAGCATTGCACCCACAATTAGACCAATGAATACTTTTGGAGTTAGCACATCAACTGTTGTAATAGATGCCCTGCTGACAAAAGCACCAAAGAGTGCTAGGGATACGAGAGCTGCAGAACCAATAGCGAAACCCTGAAAAATGCAGCAAAAATGATTCAATGCAAGTTTTTGGAGAACTTAAATCAAATAAAGTGAAGGAAAAGTTGCTCCTGCACACATTTCTCTTGCATGTAAAGTCAGAAAGGAAAATAGAGAAAAAAAGGGTTAAGTGTACCTCATAAAATAAAAATGGAACACCATTAGGCTTTCAAGCAAGAATGATTTCAATCTTGCAACAAATTTATCATTTCACAAAAAGATGAATTTTTTCAAGAAAGAAAAGATAAATTTGTCAGAATGGAGTATCAAGAATGGCGCTTCAATATTCTTCATTATCTATGTGCTGGGGAAAAGAAGCAGAGAATTGTTGATGAGCATTAAGGGCGTCCATAAGTTTCATAAAAAGTAGCTTTAAAGTTCGGCTAGGACAAGTTGACCGTTTCCATATCCATCTGCATCACTCGACAGCGACCAATAGTAAACACGGTAAAATCAGAAACGAGAAACCAATACATCGATGCACAAGCAGAAGCAAAAAGATTTGTTTTCCTATAGCACAGAGAAGCAACAAGAATAAAGCATATATCTAGCATAATAAATCTCAGGTAACGAGGTTACAGTGAAACGTAGTTACAAACCTTCCCAATAGCAGCAGTAGTGTTTCCTGCAGCATCAAGGGCATCAGTTCTCTCACGGATTCTATGACTCATGCCAGCCATCTCTGCAATACCTCCAGCATTGTCACTAATGGGACCGTATGCATCAATAGCTAATCCAGTGGCAATGGTGCTCAGCATTCCCAAGGCAGCTACTGCAATTCCATACATAGCACCAAAGCTGAAACTAACGAAAATGCTCACTGCAATGGCAAAAATGGGAATAATAACAGATTTATATCCCAGAGCAAGCCCAAAAATAACATTTGTGGCAGCTCCAGTTCTGCAGGAATCAGCAACATCTTGAACAGGGCTGCAAATGTGTACGTAATTAGTTAACCAACAGACAATGAAAAATGATTATGAGCATGAAAACAGTACCAAGCTTTACCTGTATGCATTGCTTGTATAGTACTCGGTTACAAATCCAATAACAAGCCCAGCCCAAAGACCAACAGCAACACATAAGAAGAGTTGCCTGTAAATAGAATTCAATCCCAACTTGGTTAATTAGTGACTTCAAATACTTGTAGTTACAAAAACAAGATAGTATTCACAAAATTATAGAAGAAATAACTTACCAGTTCTTGACCAGTTTCTGGGATCCAAAATCATAGATAGTAAAAGAAGATGGAAGTGCTATAAAAGTAACAATGGCAATTCCAACGGTCATAAGAACAGTGGATATTATGAGCTGCTTCTTCAGAGAAGGCTCAATTTCCTTAACATCCTTGATCTCAAAGAAATCAGTGGCAAACAATGTGGTGATCAAACAGACGAGGATACCCACTGAACTGATAAGGAGAGGATATAGCATAGCCGTCAACTCATGATTGATCCCAAAAGAGGAGATGGAAGCAACAACTAGTGCAGCACAAGACGACTCAGCATATGAGCCAAAAAGATCGGATCCCATACCGGCTATGTCCCCCACATTATCACCAACATTGTCAGCAATCACCTGCAAGCATGTGGAAGTAATTTAGAGAATCAAGTAAACCATTTCAGCTTTCACAAGATAAATACAGAAGATTCTTACGGCTGGATTTCTTGGGTCATCCTCAGGGATATTCCTTTCAACTTTGCCAACAAGGTCAGCACCAACATCAGCAGCTTTGGTGTAGATACCTCCACCAACTCTGCCAAAGAGGGCCATGGAGGATCCTCCAAGGCCATAACCAGTTATGGCTTCAAAAAGACCACCCCAATCATCACCGTAGTAAAGCTTGAAGACATTGATAGCAATGAAAAGCACCAAAAGACCATTTGCAGCAAGGAGAAAACCCATGACAGCACCAGATCTAAATGCAGTGATAAAAGCTTTTCCGACTCCTTTCCTTGCCTCCAGGGTAGTTCTGGCATTTGCATAGGTAGCAATTTTCATTCCAAGGAAGCCAGAAAGTAACGAAGTAAAACCACCAAGCAGGAAGGAGATGGTACTGAAGGCGGCAGTGGCAAGTGCAGGCTTGCATGTCCTGGATTGGTCATAGGAGCATGGCTGACTCTTTGTGCTGAATCCCTCAACCGAACCGAGAAAGACAAATATAAGGATTGCAAAAATGACCATGAAAACTCCCACATATTGATATTCCGTGAACAGAAAGGACGTAGCTCCTGTAAAATACACATACCTAATGAGTATGAAGGTAAATGTTGCCACATACAAATTTCACTAAAGATTATCTGTAAAAAAGATATAAAATGCTTTCCTAGAAGATGTGGACAATTCACTGCAGAAATAACTGTTCCTAACCAGTAATACTGAGTTATTAGACATAAGCCTTGGAATTGCCTCTTCAACAAGATGAGCTCTACGGTACAGAACTTCCAGGATTTTAAGTGAACAAAACGCGGAACTGAACAGAAATGATCAATCTCCAAACACCAACATGGGTCCACAATCCATACTTTGTAGTTTCATATCCAAGTTACAGACAGATAATAGACTTTTAAGACCACAGGAAAATTCAGGGTACAGAAATCACGAGATCATATTTACCCAGAACCATTGGTATTGGTGTAAAGAAGTATGAGAATGCTATACGATATTAGCATATTGGTATGAGAGCGGAAAATGCCATGCAAGAGGCCATGTTCAAGCCTGTGGCTAGTGATATTGGCATCCATAGCATCTTAGTATATTGACCACAAGAAAAAATATTAAACAGGCACAACAAAAGAATATCAACAGAAACCAATCTGCATTTACTTAAAAATATACAATTTAAAATATAATCACATATAAAGAGCATATCAAGTGTAGATCTGCTTAAACACATTTTCGCTTCGACTAACTCCCTACAGAGGAATCGGATTTTATAGATCTGCCAAAATAAGAGTTAAAGGGCTCTCCTTGAACCTGAAGACACCAGAACACAATCAGTATAAGTAGGTATGGGAACTCAATATTGTAATTTTAAGGGTTGAAAAGTTGGTAGCAGCATGTCATTCTTTGGACCACAAACACCACATTACACGCTTCAATTATGAGGAAAAGTCCAAAGTAGTTACCTCACCCATGTGCCTGAACTAAATAAATATTCATTCCCAAAACTTAGTAACAAAATACAAACATGCCGGATCTCCACTATGGTCTTTTGCAAGAGTAAACAAAATTTCAAGTATAGAATGAATCAACGCCGACTTTAAATTATAAATACAATAATTTGAAAACAGAGGTTCCAGAATTAGCCTTCACCGTGTGTGCCTTCCCCTATTATTTTAAACCCATTGTACGGCACCTGAAATAGCTGATTATACCGCGCAGCAAGCAATCTAACTCTAGAAAAAAACATGGACTACAAGAACTCAGAAACAAAAGCAAAACAAAAAACTAACTTCACCTTGAACAAAATCATTTAGTCACCAAGCTCAAATTGACGACTTGCGTGAGAAGAAGAGCATAATTCTGAACTAAGGACACATTTCTTAAGCGTTTGAGAGTATAAGGCGGTATCTTTACTCTTTAGTTTGCGAAGCAGAGTAATGAAACACCAAAACAACCACGCCAAGAATCACGTAGAGAGGAGATCCAATATCAGAAAACAAAAACCCAGAAAGGAATCCATTAAAGTTGAAGACTTTACGTACAAAACAGCTCAAATTACCTTCAGAAATAGCGTTCTGAATCTCAGCGCACTTGAGAACAACGCCATGGTCGTTTAGTCCCTCTTCTTCCTCAATAAGATAGTCACTGTAACCATTCTTTCCTCCGCTGCTCGCCGCATCTCTGCAGCCTGGAGCCACCTTAACGTTGGAAACGAGAATCCACTGAACCAAAGCGAAGCCAATACCTATAAGAGCACAAACCGGGACCAGAATCTCCGTCCCGAGATCTGGCAAAACCGCTGAACCCATGACGACGAACACCAAAATAGCAACTAACAGAGAGAGAAATGAGAAGGATCGTTGTGATTGGTGAAGAGAAGCAAAGAGTAGAAGAGAGGCGAGTAGGAGGGTAGAGAAGTTTATATAGTGAGAGAGAGAGACAGAGATTGGCGGCGAGTGTATGGTTACAGGCTAAGTGTGTGAAGAAGAAGCTAAGATAAATGAGTGTTTTTTTCAGTTCTAGATCTACCTCGTAGAAAATGTCCAAATTTAATTTTCTTCCTTAATTTTTTAATTTTTAAATCATTTTATGATTTAATTAGTAATTTTTAAATTATTATGTATTGTGATTATTAATTAATACATAACAAATTATTTACTTAAAAGTTTACTATTTTAACTTAAAATATTGATCTAAGTAATTATTAATTTAATAAATTAATAATCAAATTTCATAACAAAGTAATTAGTTAATATTTACTTTTTGTGATTTAAAATATTGTCCTAAGTAATTATTGATATATCGAGCAGGTCGAATAGAGGGACATGAGATCAAAAATTCTTGTGTTCAATTTCCCTATTTACACTATCTTAATCGAGTCTCTCATATATGGCTTGTCTAATGCACAGTACTCGGTCGACGTTATTTACAAATTATTGTGTCAAATTTACCGGTTGTTTAAAGAGAGATTGTTTTTGTGATTTAAACTTGTGATCTTATGATTATAAAGGAGCAAATTTAACAGTTTCTCCAATACTCACCTTTTAAAATAATTATTTCATTTATTAAAATAATAAAATTTATTATTTAAAAATATATGTTTTATAATTTATTTTATATATTTATAATTTATTATTATTATTAAAAAAAGTGTCAAATTTTATATTTCTAATGTTGGATAAAGTTTAGGCGGGAGCGTATTTTAGACGCACCCTTAAATGGAATCCTCATTCCACTTTTTATCTTTTATTCTTTTTTTCTCTTTTTATCTTCTTTTTAACTTTATTAAATTCTTGTACTCTTTTTTATTCTATTTTTTTTTCCTACTTTTGATTTCCACAATTTCGTTTACACTTAATTGCATGATTTATAGGAATGTCAACAGTGCGATCCAATTCATGTCCAACAGGTTGAGATAGGCCAGCTCATGGCCGACGAATCACAGACAGGCCGGGTTAACTTGACTCATCATATTTTTAAAAAAACATAAAAATAATCTTATTTTTAAAATAACGGTCAGGTTACAAATCAATCCATAATACATCCGTAACTTAATCAACCGAGGTCAAAATTGAATTGAATCCAACTCAAAATTGAGTTGAATCGAACTCAATTTAACATCATAGCCATTTCTGGGATATATATATATGATGGTATGTATAAAGCTCACAAAAAAATTATAAATATTTTTAAAGGGAATG